>JASANY010000691.1:0-22116 GCA_030849755.1 Trypanosoma avium
ATAAAATCTATTTTATAAATTTCTTTTTTTTTTTTTTTTGATTTAGGGGGATAAAAGGGTTCCTTATATTTTTTCAATAATTATTATGAATTCTTATTGAAATACATGATGCAAATCAAGGAGAGTAATTAATAGAAAAAAAAAAAAAAATAACATATATAGATGTAAGGGAAAGACTTATTTTAGTTGGAGCTCCTATATTAAATTTTGAGACATTTAATTCCTTTTTGCAACGTGGTTCACCTCATCACGGCTAAAAGGCTCCTACTTCACTTCTGTTTTTTATTATTATTATTTTTGCTATTGGGAAATAGCTACATTAGAAAATCGATTATATATAGATATATAAACATATTTATATATAACTTGGGCTATTTCTAAAAAAGGAAAAATGTTTTTTTTTTTCCTACTTATTATTTTTATTTACATTTTCTTGGGGTGGTACCGCAGTGTAATCTCATTTGTAACAGCGATTTAAAATGGAACAAATATATATATATAAATAATTTTTATTTTTTTCTCCTTATAACTAAATTATTAAGAAAAAAGAAAAAAAAGAAAACATTAATTTTAAAAGGAAAATAAAAATTACGTGAGAGGAAATGTATAGAAAGTAAAGCTAAGATTCTCTCTTTTTTTATTTTTATTTTTTTTTTTTTTTACTTTGATATATGTTAGTTTCAATATTTGTTTGAAATAATTACAACGAAAAAAAAAAAAAAATGGAAAAAGAGGGGAGGCATAAATTACTTTATTATTATTACTTTTGGAATTTTTTATATTACTATTATTATTAAGGATCATAAACAAATGCTAGCAATTTCTCCATTAAATAAGTTTATCTTGAATATGCATTTATCTTTATTTTTTTTCTTTTCCCCAATTTTATCTAATTTCCTTTCTTCTTTATCATTAGAGAATATAGGTTGATAAAAAGAATCAACACATTATTTGGTTTATATACTGAATATTAAGGTGAAAGTCAGAAAAAGGGAGTCAAATTAAAAAAAAGAGTACAAATATATATATTTTTTAAATAATAGTAAAAAATAGTATAAGCTTTAATGACACATATCGATTTTAAAAAACCTACCACTGTTGGTGTGGAGGATTTAGTACTTCTACCTCAACTCTCTGATAAGGCTATAATGGAAAACCTCAAATTACGTCATAGTAAAGATATCATTTACACTAATATCGGTTCCGTTCTTTTGAGTGTAAATCCATTTAAAAAAATCTCAAGCCTTTATAGTGATGAGTGTATTTCTTTTTTTAGGAGTGGTGGAAATAATAATAATAATAATAGTGGTGGTGGTGGTATTATGGGAAATCATGGTGGACCACATATATTTGCATTAGCAGAAGAAACATATCGTACAATGGTATCAGAGGAAGAAAATCAATGTGTAATTATTTCTGGTGAATCTGGTGCAGGTAAAACAGAGGCATCAAAGCAGATTATGCAATATATTTCTGCTGTTTCAGGTAATACACAAGAAATGCAACGTGTAAAACATATTATTTTAGAATCTAATCCACTTTTAGAAGCTTTTGGTAATGCTAAAACTGTTCGTAATGATAATAGTTCTCGTTTTGGTAAATTTTTTGAAATATATTTTGATAGACTTGGAGGACCTGTAGGTGGTCATATGTCAAATTTTCTTCTTGAAAAGTCTCGAGTAGTTAATCAACAAAAAGGGGAAAGAAATTTTCATATATTTTATCAACTTTGTGAAGGAGCTGATATAAAATTACGTGAAAAACTTAAATTACGTTCTCCTTCAGAATTTACTTATTTAAATCAAGGTGGTACTTTACATCGTACTGGAATTGATGATGCAAAAGAGTGGAATGAAACAATTATCGCAATGGAAGCTATGTCAATAGCTTCATCAGATCAAGAAGATATATTTAATATGTTAGGACTTATTTTACATATGGGTGAAATTCAATTTAATTCAGAAAGTGAAACAGGAAGTTTTAAAGTATCAAATCGTGAAGAACTAAGTTTTTGTGCTAATCTTATGGGTGTTGAAATGATTGCATTAGAACGAGCACTTACATGGAAACGACTTGAAATGGGTATGAGTGAAATTGTTGATGTTCCACTTGATATTCAACAATGTCGAAATACTCGTGATGCTATTGTTAAAACAATTTATCATCATTTATTTGATTTTATTGTAAATTCTGTAAATCTTGCATTAGGTAAAAAATCTCATGATTTAATGTTAGGAGTTCTTGATATTTATGGATTTGAAGTATTTGAAAAAAATGGTTTTGAACAATTTTGTATAAATTATGTTAATGAAAAATTACAACAAATTTTTATTGAATTAACGTTAAAAGTTGAACAAGAAGAATATGTTAGAGAAAAAATTCCTTGGGAAGAAATAAAATATTTTAATAATAAAATTGTTTGTGATCTTATTGAAGCTACACAACCACCAGGAATTTTTTCTGTTATTGATGATGTTTGTGCTACAATGTCAAAAGAAAAAGAATCTGTTGCTGATCTTAAAATGCTTGATAAATTAGATGCTGCTCATTCTGGTAATCATCATTTTGGTAGAACTGATCGTGGTTTTTTTATTAAACATTATGCAGGAGATGTACAATATAATGCTGAAGGATTTACAAATCGTAATAAAGATCTTCTTAGTACTGATGTAATTACATTATTAGGTTCCAGTTCTAATAAATTTTTACTAGAAATTCTTTCAGAAATTTTAGTAGATTCTATTGAAATAAATGGTGGAAAAAAGAAACGTTCAACTACTGCAGGGTTTAAAATACGTCAACAAGCTGCTAATCTTGTAAAGACACTTATGGTATGTAATCCTCATTATGTTCGAACTATAAAATCTAATGATGAAAAACGTCCAGATTTTTTTGATGAAGCACGTGTATTACATCAAATAAAATATTTAGGTTTATTAGAAAATGTACGTGTTAGACGTGCAGGATATAGTTATAGACAATATTTTGATAAATTTTTAAAACGTTTTAAATATATTAGTCCTGCAACTTTTCCACGTCCATTTAGAGGTTCTGATAGTGATGCTTGTGCTGCTATTCTTAATTATGTTGGTAATGCTCTTCCACATGGTTCTTGGCAACTTGGACAACATAAAATATTTATTAGACAACCACAACATATTTTTATTTTAGAAGATCTTCGTGAAGCTGCTTTTGATGGTATTATATATAAAATTCAACGTGCTTGGTATAAGTATAAACAAAATAAAGATGGTATTCTTTTAAAAGCTAGTACAGGAAGAATGTATTCTAAAGCGGGTAAAGCACGTCGTGCAGATAGTGTATTTCGTCCTTTTTTTGGTGATTATCTTGATTATCGTACTAAACTTTTAGATTTACATCCTTGTGTTGAATTTAATCCTATTTCAAATGCATGGAAAGAATATTATGCAGATAATGGAAAAAAATATTATTATAATTTTATTTTACAAAAAACTCAATGGGAACGTCCAAGAGAAATGTCACCACAAAAAATAATTTTTACTTCTCTTTTAGAAAGAATAATAGATCATCAAAAGGCTATATTAGAAAAAAACTTTTTTATTATAACTGATATGGCTATATATATTATTCAAGAACGTATCGAAACAATTGTTCAACCATCAGAAAAACCAACAAAAAGAAATCCACGACCTGCTCCTCCTATTACTTCTTATATAACAAGATACATATTACAAAAAAGATTAGATTTACGATTAATATCTGGTATTTCTGTTACAGCACAAGCTGATACAATACTTTTATTACATTTTTATCAACCTCTAATACCATATCGTCAAGTTTTTTATACATCTAGTAAACGTATGCATCAATGTGAATCTTGTGGAGTAAAACTTTCACCAGCCGCTAAAAAACAAAATTGTCCTGGTTGTGGTCGTCTATGTTGTATTAAAAATTGTTTACCATATATTCGTCCTCTCCCAATGTTATTAGGACATACTAAACCTGTACGAGTTTGCCCGAATTGCCTCTATGGTGAACCCTATGAACCAGTCGAGGATGTTGTGTTATTAACTCCAATGAAAACAGAAATTGTCGCCCTACTCCGCAAGGCGTATCGTCAATTGATGGGCAATAAATTACCCACGCGTATTAGTGACACTTTAACGTATCAACTCTTTGGTGAGACTCCACCCCACCACCTCACCGCCAGTGCTGGGGCCGCTGCTATCACTGAAGCAGCCCTCATCCCCAGTTCTACTCCTAACACCATCACCGTCACCGCCCCGATGGGAATTTCACAGGAGAAAATTTCAAAAATTGCGGCGGCGCGGGAGGAGCGGCGGGAGGCGGCGGCGGCGGGGCGGCGGCGGGAGGCGGCGGCGGAAAAGTTGCGGGAGGAGCGGCGGGAGGCGGCACGAGAGGAGGAGCGGCGGCGGGTGGTGGCGGAGCGAAAAAAGTTGCGGGCGGAGGCGGGGGAGCGGAGAGAGGAGGAGCGGCGGGGGCGGGAGGAGGCCGGGCGAGAGAGACGAGAGGCAGCCGCACGAATTGTGGCAGAGAGATCGAAACAGTACTAGTGGGGAAGAGAAGTAATACTTAACAGTAGTGGGAAATCAATGCGAGTGTGGATTTTTCTTGTTCTTTTTTTTTTTTTTATCACTTGAAAAAAAAAAAAAATAGAGGAAGGAGTGGGAGTGTAAGTGAAAAAAGTACACACTATCTTTGTAGGGTATATATTGAATCTCTTTTTCTTTCTTTATGTTGCTGTTTTTGTTATGATTGTTTCTTATTATTTATTTATTTTATTTTTTAAGAGGTAGATTTAACGAATTAGTGTATATAATGCAGTCAACTGGGATTTTCAAATATGATAATAATTCAAGTAGTGATGATTTAACCTTAGCAAATGCTCGAATAGAAATGCTTCAGCAGGAACTCATGAAAAGACAAGCTGAAATTGATTCACTTCGACTACTTCCTAAAGAAAATAAATATCTTCGAGAAAAAAATTTAGCATTAAATGATAGAGTAGAAATTTTGACAGAAAAATGGACTGAACCTATTAATGGTGATGTTATTACACTTCGAGCACGTTTACTTGCATACCAGAAACATTGTAAAAATCAAGATGCAACTATAGAACATGGAGAAAAAAATATTGTAGAACTTCGAGAAAAAGTAATGGAATTAGAGGAAGAATTACGTATATGCAAAAGACGTTGCGGTATTCTATATGATCGACTTCGTACAACAGGTGGTGTTACTCCTATTACTAATAATAATAATAGTAATAACACTGAAGAGATGATGATATTAGATTTTAATGAAGATGATCCAACTAGTTTTTTATCATTAGCTCATAAACTAAAAAGTGCAGAATCTGAAAGAGAAGTATTAAGTGAACGTCTTGTAACACTACAGGAAGATTATGAACGGCGAGGGTTTGTTATGACTGCCGTTCAGCGTGAAAATACCGCTCTTAGAGCTTCTATTTCAAAACTTATTAATCATATACAAGTATCTAAAATACTACAATTAAATAATAACGATATTATTTCAGAAATGAAAAATAGTGAAGAAGGAAATACACAGGAGAATATGGATGAGACACAAAGAAAATTACTTACTTATCAAGCAAAGAGAGAGGCTAAGAAAAATGTGAATATTCATGGTGACTCTAAAGAAGATGGATAAATAAAATTTTTTACTGTTTTATTATTTTGACGATTTCGCCTAGAATAAGCTAGACTTTTTTTTTTTTTTTTTGGGGGGGGGGGGAGGTGGGAGGGGGTCTTTAACAAGTTTTAGTAAATCTTTTTACATTTATTTTTCATAAATATTCTATTGGACGCTTTGAATTATTATTATTCTGAATTAAATTTTAAATATATATATATATATATATATATGAGAAAATATTTTTCCACCTTCTCTCTCTCTTTTATAAAATGTTTCTAAATTTTTCCCTCTAAAGAATCATCTGATTTAAAGTTAAGTTCTTAAATCACAGAAAAGCAATAAAAAATAAAAATAATGTCGAGCCATCCTGGTATTAATACAGCTTTATTAAATTTCTGTACCTCACTTGATAATGGTCCCAAAACAAATACCGCACCACCACCACAGCGAACTCCAGAAGAACTTCAGTGGTTAAAAGAAGCTCTTGCATCCGTAGAGGCACCAGAGAGAACAATTCGTCGTGATTTAACAATTATCACCAACGCCGATACCACGGAGGAGGAATGCATTACAGCATTAGAAGAAATGAGTGAATTGGTGGAAGATATTAATTGGGCTATTGAATTTTCTCTCATGAGTGGTCATCATGTGATACTTGAAATGCTTCGTCCAACTATTAATAATACAAATAATTCAGCTATTACCTCTAGTAGTACTAGTAATAATAAAAATAATATTAGTAGTAATAATAATAGTAAAATTATTATATCTAATACACTTGCTTTGGAAAGTTCACAGGTACGACAATCTGCTGCGATGGTTATTGCCCACGCCTCTCAACTTAATGAACGAGTACAAAAGTGTTTTGAAGAGGCACAATGGCACAATATTCTTATTCCTTTATTACAAAAAGAAGAAAATCCCGCCGTACTTGCAGCAGTTTTACATAGTTGCAGTTGTTTATGTCGTGATTACATTCCTAATGCGCAACTTTTTTCTCAAGCTGGTGGTGTGCAAGTCCTTACTTCTATATTAAGTGTAAATGATAATAATGAAACTCGCCGAAATGATAAAATTATTCGTCGTGCTTTATTCCTTGTTTCATATCTCGTAGAAACCCTCACATTAAATTCCTCCGAACTCATTCAGTGTGTTTGCCAACATGCTGAAAATGGAAATGAAGAAGTTCAAATTGCCGCAGCTCGGGCTCTTTTATCTTTTGCAAATAAATCATTGGTGGAGGTGTGGGGGGTGATGGGTGAAATATCACCAGAATGTCTTTCCCGCTGGCGTGGGCTTGCACTGGAGGAGGATGATTGCAGAAAACAATTACTGGAAAAGTTGGATAAAGAGGGTCATGAAGGATAAGAGTAAAAAGGAAAGATCTATCTATTTTTATTTTAATTATATTATTATTATTATTATTATTATTATTATTATTATTATTATTCTATCTATTATTATTATTATTTGGTTTCTATGTGCGTGTAATGGTCTAGTAAGAGACAAATAAGGTCGAAAATTGCACCTCTATTTTCTATTTGTAATATCTTTTTTTCTTTTTCAAGTAAAAGAATTTCTATATTTGTTTATTTGTTTCTTGCCTAAGATGCAAATAAAAAAAATAAGGGGATTTTTTTTTTTTTTCTTCATTAAGTGATCAACTAATTGTTTTTATATTATTATTATTATTATTTATTATTTTTATTTCTTTCTCTCTCTATTTCTCTCACAAATAAAATTATCTATTGACCAGCCTGTTTGAATCTTCCACAACTTAATACTAGAAGAGTAGGGGGGTGGGGGGGGGGAGAAAGGAAAAAGAAAAAAACGGATCAAGGTTAATTGTCATACTAGAGGAAGTGATAATAATATTAAAGAGATAATAACTAAAAATAATATATATATATATATATATTAGTTTTAATAAAAAATGAAGTTAAGACCTGTTGCAGCAGGAACACTTCCTATAGAGCTCATTAATGCTATCCGTAGTGGTACTGTAATGATTGAACAAATTAGTAATGATGCTATTACTTTTCATGATTCTCATGAAGGTATTAATTGGAATTTTACTCTTAATACAGGAGAAATATACACTTATCTACATCAGAAAACTGGAGTTAGTGGATCCGCACGTATTTCTCATTTTACAAATATGCAAAAGAAAGTAATAGTAGAAGTAGCGTCAGAAAACTCTACACTACATTCAGATGCAAATAAATATAATGATGTAAATATACAAGAAAAAGAAAAAGAACAACATAATTTAGCAATGAAGGTAGCATATTTTTTAGCACCATCTCCTAAAGATCATCGAGATTTGCTTAATCACTTAAAACCAGTAAATAATGAAGTATTAGAAAATGTTTTAGCAAAATTCACAATTTTAAATCGCCGTGGGCAGCGTGAACTGTTAGCAGCAGGATATGAAATTTTAGATATTGAAATTTATAACTCTAAAGCAATAAAACAACAAGTAGCAAATTTAGCACTTCCAAAAATTGCCCATGATAAAATACTTTTAGATAAATTCGCATTATACGCAGATCGAGATGTAATGTTAGCAGTATGTTCAAAAGGAATCATGGCTGGACTTGGAAGCTCTAAGCGTCGTCGAAAGGAAGATGATGATGATGATGATGATGATGAAAATAATAAAGTTGATAACATGCAAGAACAAAATATAGAAAATGTACAAGAAAAAAATAAAAAAGTCAATGTACTTTATACTTCTATGGAGCAAAGTGGTATTCACTGGGCGGAGGCGGATCTTTCACGTAATGTGTGGGTTATGTCTTCAACTGTGAAGGAAATATTAAATCATCGACAACGTCATAATATATTATTAACAACATCACTCATAGAAAGAGAAAATAATAGTAGAGAGAAATCCATTACAACTCCAGGATTATTATCTATGCCAATTATGAATACATCTCAGCTTACAGCTGCCCAAGGAGATTATGCTCTATTACACAGAGAATATCAAAATGTGAGTGAAATTTTAAAAAGACTAGAGGAAGTTAGTGAGGCAGCGAGGGGGTGGTGTCAATCAAATAGTACTCGATTTTCAGAAGAATTACGAATAGAATTAAAACGATGGTTTGAAATGCAAGAGGAACCCCGAAAATATCTCACTACATCATTAGATACTATGCATAAAGCACTTTATGAATTAAAAAGAGAAATTGAAGATTATGTGAATTTACATGAATGGGGTGTATTATCATGAAAAAAAAAAAAAAAAACCTCACCAAATGAGAAAAAATTTAATGATGATTAAATTTAATTTTTAAATATTTAAAGTTCGATACGTTTATACAGCAATTTTTTTTTTTTTTTTTTTATAATTATTATTTTCCTTGTTATTCTTGTTCTTGCTTCATCAATATCAAGGGAATTTTTTTTTTTTTTCCTCTCTGGGGATAAATAAAATACGTATAAAATATATTTTTCTCTCTTCCATCTATATTTCTAATACATGTTTAATTAAAAAAAATTTTTTTACTTTAAAAGCAGGAAAAAAATGTCAACAAGTGAGAGTCAGCAACCAACATCTTCAACTCCATATCCACTGGGTTTAGGTATAGACCCTGAATACGTTCCATTAACTGATAGTTTTAACAATCAACCATCAAATTCATGTAATGATAATAATAATAATGAAGAAGATGATGATGATATGCATGATGATCATATAAGTTTTCTTCGAACCGTTAATGCGTTCCGATCGTACCGAAAACAAGCTATGGCAGCACGTGAAACACGTTTAAAAAATTTTATGAAATTCGATCATCAAAATCGACAAACTCTTTGTATTGATTTGGAATCTATGTTTGCTAGATATTTGGATTGTATTGAAACCAACAGTTCTTTCTTTGAATCTATTTGCAGTGCCTCCTCGGAATTATTTGATACTTATTGGCCAAGAGGGACGAGTGTGCAAATGAAAGATGTACCCCCACCCACAACACTTGATATTGATAAAGTCTTCTCAACACTTCGACAATTTGTGCGGGATTGGTCGGCGGAAGGAGCCCCAGAGCGAGAGTCGGTGTATACACCAATATTAAAAACACTTGAAGAGTGTTTTCCTGACAGGGCAGCACGGGCTACGGCTAAAGTACTTGTCCCAGGTGCTGGTTTATGTCGATTAACTGTAGAACTCGCCCTTCGTGGGTTTGCCGCACAGGCGAATGAATTCAGTTATCATATGTTAATTGCTGGGCATTATATTCAAAATCACGTGGTTTCCTCGTGTCAGCATAAAATATATCCTTACGTGGATAATACATGTAATTTGGTAAATCGTGAGGATCAGTTTGCGGAGGTGCTTTTGCCTGATTTGTGTGCGGCGGAGGCGATTGATGAGCTCCGGGATGGGGATGAAATTCTTTCATTTGGGGAATTATCAATGGTGGCGGGGGATTTTACAGAAGTTTATGCAAAAGAACATCAACAAAAAAGTTGGAGTGCAGTGGCGACGTGTTTTTTTATTGACACCGCCCATAATATTGTGGAATATGTGGAAATTATATATAATTTACTTATTCCAGGTGGGTATTGGGTAAATGTTGGGCCTTTATTATATCACTTTGCAGATTCCTCAGAAGATGTATCAATTGAACTTTCACTTGGGGAAGTTTTAACAGTGGCGCAGCGTATTGGATTTGTACTACTACGTCCACCTACTTTTATTGATACCACGTATACAAATAATCATCGAAGTATGAAACAATTAATGTATCGATGTGCTTTTTTTCTTTTGCAAAGACCTTTAACGGAAGCAATGGAGAGGGTGCAGCAACATGGTAATTTGAAGGTTGAAAAGATTTAGCTTCATTTTTTTTTTTTTTTTTTTTTTTGTTGTTGTTGTTTGATTTGATTGTACTTCAGTATATAAATCAAAAATAAAATTGTGCTTGTCTGTGTAACAAAAAAAAAAACATATGTATATATATTATGCGTTTACAGTTATAGTTCGGGAAAAGAAAGAAAGGGGAAAGAAGAAGGTAATAAATTGGTAATTATGAATAAAAGTAAAAAGGTTGAAGGTGAAAATAAAGAAAGAAGTGATATGTTTTTCATTTCATGAACCTTGATGTTGCTTTATATATATTTATTTATTTATCATAATTTATATTATTATTATTATTATTATTATTATTATTACTATTTTTTTTTTTTTTCTCTTTTCTCATTCAAGGTGTTCTGAGGACTATTATTATTATTTATCATCATCACTGTATACAGAAATACACATATATGAACAATTTTTTTTTTCCCCCCCCCTTCTTCCCATATTGACTTTTTTTTTTGTTAGTTGTTGGTTTTCTCTCGGTCTGTGTCTGTATGTATTTGATACTCTTCCTTCTTTATTTTTTTTTATTATTATTATTATTATTATTATTTCTTTTTGATTAAATTGGTGAATATTTTGCTCTTTTTTTTCAACTTGTTGTTGTTTTTTATTTTTATTAAATTCTATTTGAAAATGAATGATTTATTAATGTTCGTGAGGGAAATTAAGAATAAGAAGTGGGTAATGTAGGGAAGAGGAAAAGTGTTTGGAATTTATGTGTGGCCTTCTTTAAAAAGAACGAATGAGAATTCAATAGTTTTTATAATATATTTTTTTGTTATTATTGATAATGATCTTCTTTCGCTAACTGAGTCATTAATATTCTCTCATGTTGTTGTTGTTGTTGTTGTTGTTGTTTATTATTATTATTATTATTTTAATTATTACAGAATTATTATTATTTTATTTGGAGAAAGGAGTGTTCCTTCTCCAGTGGCAGACAACACTACAAAAGAGAAGGGGGAAAAAAAAAATAGCGATGGAAAGAAACGGAAAAAAGACAGAACAGTGGAGGGAAGGGAAATATAAACCAAAAAAAAAAAAAAAAAAGTTAAAAAAATGAGGCAATTAAAAAATAAATAAAAATGAAAGAAATCTTGGGCATAGCGACAACGCCGATGAAACACTGTGTATCATTTTTTTGTTTGTTTGTTTCTCCTCTCTCCTTTTTCTTTATTTTTCTATTTTGATTTAAATTGTTATTTTTGTTGCTATTTCACTCTTAGGTCTATTTATTCCTTTTTTCTTTGGTTTGTTTATATGAGAGATTTTAAAAAAAAAAAATATATATATATATACTTATACAAAGAAAAAAGGAGATATTACAAACTATATATCATGTTATGTTATTCAGATGAGAGTGATATGATAAATACACCACAGTCACAAAAACAAATAAAAAAAAAAGAAAACTCTCAAAAAGAAATTAATAAAAATGTTAACTCAACTGTTAAAAATAATTTCATTAACTTAAAAAGAGAAGTAAAATCAAAAGAAAAAAAAGTACGAATTGTTTACCTTCGCGATGTTGCCGCTGCCGTTAGTCCACTTCATCGTTATTTCTCATTTCCACGATGGTATGAAAGTAATAATATAAATAAAGAAAAGTTATTATTATTATTAGATCCCCCATGTATTCGCTGCCCAAATTGTAAAGGTTGTCAACTTCATATGCAATTCTGCAGTGGTGCCTATGGATTGCGTCATTTATTATCTTGGATTATAAATCGCAAGCAGCCAATACCTGGTGAAAAGCGAAATATTATATTAAAATGTCTTGATAACATATTCACAAAACAATATAACATTCCTACACTTTACCCTATTCCTAACTATTATCATCATCGTGTTTGCCGATTTGAAGTTGGTCCAGTTGTAATAATGCGTCATTTAACATATTCTGTCATGCATCAAACTATTGAAACAATGAAGCATGAGTCAATAGGTGTTGTGTGCCCACGCCCACTTAATTTTATTGATATATTTTTTGGTATATTTTACGCTACTTCCGATTATGGGAGAGATAAACGTTTTTATCGTGTAATTCAACGTACGGCAATGCGGGCCCCTGCAGCACAGGCAAGAGCTCTATGGGAGAAACTCACATTTTCTCCAGAAATAAATACATCAGAAGTTCATACAAGTATTTATAAACCTCGTAAAGGAAGTGATGGGAAACTAAACCCACGACGTGTTCCAGTAGATTGGCGATATGCTCCATTTTTTTTTTCACTTGTGTTATCTTCTTATAATAATAATAATAATAATAATAATAATAGTGTTGGAACTCGTGGGATTTCATTTAAACTTTGGCTTCCACTAGCACGAGTTGAAGTGTTAACTGCACATGTAATGGAGGATGATGCCTTCTGGAAGGCTCCACACACCTGTGAAACAAATAATAATAATAATAATAATAATAATAATAATGAAAACAAGTGGGAAGGAGAAGTAAAGTGTCGTCGATGTTATGTCCCTGCAATTCACTGGGGACTCATCACACGTCGACATCGCGAAGAAAAAGATAAAATTTCTACAATTTTAAAAGTACGACGAGAGTCAATGCAGCGGAGAGTACTTCGGCGAACACTTCAACATGCTGGAGAGAAATTAGGCCCTGATGTAAATGATGTAGCGTGGATAAATAAACATAAGTGTCGAGCACAATATTTAGCACTTCTTATTGCATATATGATGCCATCAACTGTGATTGGTCCACACAAGCAACGACATATATTACCTCCACCTCATCATCAGTAATCTCTATGAGTTAAATCATATGCAAAACAGAAACTGTAAGAAGTTCATAACATGAAGGTCTGTTATTATTATTTTTAATTATTATTACTCACAGTTTTATAGTGGAGTGAAATTACGTTCCTACTATTATTATAATTTTTTTTTTTTTTTCTTAAATAAATATAATTATTTTTTTTTTATTATTATTACCTTTTTTTCAGATAGTTGTTTTTTTTTTTTTTTGCTTTTTGAGTGGGAATGGAGAGGGATATATAAATATTGATTTTTTTTTTTTGGTTTGTTTGTTTGAAATAAAATAAATTATTACAGAGAAATAAATAAAATTGCTATGACTTATGTTGTTGCTATTATTTTTTTCCTCATACTTCCTGTGGTAATATATATATATATAATGTAATTATTAGCGTATCCTTCTTGTTTTTTTTTTTTTTTTTCCCTTCCTCCAATCTTTTCTCTTTTAATACAGTGCAACTAATTGCCTCTTTTTCTTTGAGAAAAGTGGTATAGAGAAAAGAATTTAATAGGCACAAATAAATAATAAATAAAATTAAAAAAAAAAAAAAAAAATGGATTCCTCAGTAAGGAAGTCTCAAGCTTCACCTTTAAAAACAAATGCTAAAAGTCCTAGAGGAAAGTCTCGTCTATCCACACAGCCTGGGCAATATCAATCCCACTCCCAGCGCAGCCCACGCAAGCAAAGTGAAACTTCTTTAACCCGCGCCGATGTTGAGGCGGCGTTTGCTTTTTTTGATGTACAAAATAAAAAAGAATTAAAACCACGTGATTTAAAGGTGCGCCTCTCCGCTTTTTATCCAGAAATGTCAAATACGGAGTTTAAATTTCTTCTAGATGAGTCTGGTGGAGGGAGTTTTACTGTAGATTCGCTATGGAATATTATTGAAAATTTTCATGGTCTACAGGCAGCATCTTCTTCCATGTCATTAATATCAACTACGGCGGTTGCAGAAAATTTAAGATTTGATCCTGTTAAAGAAGCATTTCGAATTTATGATCCAAATGGAACTGGTGTAGTGGATGTAGAAGTGTTAGCAAATATTATGAAACGAATTGGACTTGGTGATCTTTCAAAGGAAGAGATAGAACTATTAATTCATACTGCAGACTTTGATAAAGATGGAAAAATAAATCTTGAAGATTTTCGAAACCTTTTGAAAATGGGAAGGTAAAAAAAAAATATATATATATATATATATATATATATATATATATGGAAGAAAAAAAAAGGTGGGGTGGGGTGGAAAGTGAAAATAAATTATATTTTCTGATATATTAGCGAGAAAGAATGGAAGAAAAACAATAATAATGAAAAATAGAGTGAAAATGTAATATTGAAATAAATTATGAAAATTAACCTGATCTCATCTTTTTTTTTTTTTTTTTTTTTTGTTCACTCTTTTTTTAATTATTTTTATTATTCTTATTGTATATGTATTTATGTGTGTATGAGCACAAAGCAACAAAAGTAAAAATAAAAAGCGAGGTTCTCTATTTCTTTTTATTTATTATTATTTTTTTGCTATCAATAAATGTGTAATATTATTAATTATTATTTGAAATTTATTTATATGATAATTAAGTTAGCAAAAAAAAAAAAACGATAATGGAAAATATTTCATATGATTTTTGTGTAAAGGAACTCTGTTTTTGTTTGTTTGTTTGTTCACTCTTCGTTATTAAATATTTTTATTTCCTTATCTCATTTTAATCCTATTTCTCTGTTACAACAACAATATATATATATCTCAACTAAGTAAACACCACAAGAAAAAGAAAAAAAAAAGGAAACAGGAATGGCAAGCGTTGAACCATTTCCCGCAGAGCATCAAGCCCTCCTAAAGGAATTCCCAGGCTTCCACATCCTCCCCCAAACCGCCCAGTTAAAGTTTTTGTTTACGATCATCCGCGACAAAAACACGACTCGTACTGACTTTGTCTTTTACTGTGAGCGTATTATTCGCCTCGTGGTGGAGGCCGGCCTCTGTCTTATCCCAGTGCTTCCTAAAGATGTAGAGACGCCCACTGGGGCCATATATCACGGCTGCATGCCGGACCCACGCGGGATTATTGGCATCAGCATTCTCCGCGCCGGGGAGTCGATGGAGCGGGTGCTACGCGAGACCTGCCGCGGGATTCGAATTGGAAAAATATTAATTCAACGCGATGAAACCGCCGATGACAAGCGCCCCGATGAGAGGTTTAATTACAGTAAAGTTCCTAAAGATGTGGCAGGGCGACGCGTGTTACTTCTTGATCCAATGATTGCCTCCGCCGGGAGTGCGATTCGGGCGACAGAGATATTAATGCGGGAGTATAATGTGGAGCAGGAGAATATTATCTTTTTAAATCTCATTACATGCCCAGAGGGAATTCGGCGGTATTTGAGTAAGTTTCCTAAAGTGCAAGTCGTGACGGCGGCGGTGGATGCGGCGCTAGACGGGAGTAGATTCATCACCCCCGGCCTCGGTGACTTTGGTGACCGCTACTTTGGTACCCATGAGTAATAGAGAGAGAGAGAGAGAGAGAAAAATAGATACCTGTGGGCGAGAACATGCATTTAAAAAGAAAGAAATAAGTAAAGATAGTTAAGGAAAAAAGAAGAATTTAATATATATATATATATATATATATATAGAGAGAGAGAGAGCGAGAGAAAAAGCACAACAAGAAACAAAAGAAAAAAAAAATAATAATAATAATAATAATAAGTAAAATAAAATAAAATGTGAAGTGAATAGGAATACATGAATTGGAAAAAATTGAAGGAAAAAAAAAAAAAAAAATTATGAATTGCTTAAACTGTTTTAAAGTTGATTATAAGGGTTTACGTTGAGTAATATAAAGGCCTTTGAAAAGAGAATGGAGAGAATGCAAGGTTCTTATTTTTTTTTTTTTCTTATTATTATTATTTTTTTTTTTTTTTTGAGAGTTATGATGAGTCCGTGCCCTTTTCGTAAGCAGATAATTACATAAATAATATTTTATTTTTAAAAATAAATAAATTAATAATAATAATAATTAATAATTTATACGCATAAGCTATTAAAATTTATCTTAGCTGCATTCGCCTCTACTCTAAACACTCTCTTCTTCCCTTTTCTCTTTATCTCTTCTTTTATCGCCTAATCAGGTGCTGAGGGACCGATAGCTGGGCCAAACAAAAAGAACTTTTTTTTTTTTTTTTCCTTTTAACAAATTCACAAAACACAACCCCCCTCCTCATCATCATCATCTTCTACCTCCTCCTCCTCCTCCTCCTCCTCCTCTTTTTCCCTACCTGCAATATCATTAATTGTGATTTTTTTTTTTTTTGAAATTGTAATTTCTTATTGAAGAGGTAGGAGAAAAAAGGGAAAATGGAAAAGGGGGAAGAAGAAGAAACAAAGAAATAAATAAAACAAAATACCCTTTTTTTCTTTCTTGTTAACGAATGGCCAATAGACAAATACATAAGGGGGGAAGACATATAGGTTTCTTTGTGTGTATATATATATATATATATATATATATATATATATATAAAGAGAAAAGAACATTGCCGTTATAATAGATAAGCGATGTCTGAACCCTTGCGGTCTTTGTCTGTGAATGAGACAATGAATAACTGGAGGGTAGAGTGAATAGTAAAAAAAAAAAAATTTTTTTAATTCTTCTTCTTCTATTATCTTGGAAATTATTCTTTCCTGATGTTTTTTTTTTTTTTTTTACTCTTTATTTGTTTATTATTATTATTATTATTATTTATTTATTTTTTTTTTTTTACTCTCTTTTATAATAAATAACTTTCTTCAAGGTAAAAAAGAAAAAAAAAGGGAACGTATAGAAACAAATTACACTCTATGAATAACATTAATAATAATAATAATTCAGTGCCAGCAGATGTAGCAGCCCAGGCGCAGGCGAAACGTGAGGCAGCAGCTGCTATTAATTTTGGTGCATGGAAAGAAATATTACTTCCTTTAGCTAAAGAACTTCCTCACGATAGTGGAACGAAATCTATTCAAGATATCTTAACTTATTTAAAGGAGAAGGAAAATTCAAATTTTATCTCTAAATTGGAAAATATGAAATTAGAACTTCAAGGGGTATGGGATTTAAATAATGATGAAGCAGAAAAATGGAAAGAACAAGGAAATAAATCCTATACTTCTGGAAAATTTGAAGAAAGTATATTAATGTATACACGTGGAATAATGTATGCTAAAGAAGATGAAACTTTAGCTATACTTATAAATAATCGTAGTATAGTATTTTTAGCACAAGGACGTATTAGTGAAGCTTTATTAGATGCTCATATTGCTTTTAGTTTATCTCCAAATTATTGGAAATCTTTAAATCGTCGTGGTGTTTGTTTACAAAAATTAGGTTTTGAAAAAGAAGGTTTAAAAGATATTGAAGCAGCAGAAAAGAAAAATTCAGAATCTGTTAATAGTGATGAATTTGTAATGGAAATTATAAAATCTAAAATTAATAATAATAATTTAAGATTTTCTCCAGGATTATCTATTATTCCTCCTAAAATAGAAATTTCTTATGGAAATAATATAAAAGGTGTAATTGCAAAAAATCGTTTAGAAAGTGGAGAAATTATTAATGAAACACCTATTGTTCATGCTTTATATGATGATCATTGGGGAATGCGATGTTGTTATTGTTTACAATCTACACGTAATCTTTATCCAGGAATTGCATATCGTTTAAAAGGAAAAATATCTCGTGGTTTATTTTGTAGTGAAGATTGTGCTAGAATAAATTGGGAACTTTATGGTCAATATGAAACTGAAAATTCTTTTTTTCAATTATGTCCTACTGATACTTTAATTGCATCTCGTTTATTACGTTTAGAAAATTTTAATTCTTGTAAATATAATTTTCGTGGTAATTTTAGTGGTGAATTATATCCTGCTTCTATTATTGGAGGATATGAAACTCTTATAAGTCTTATAGCACTTATATTTGGTGCAGTAAATAATGAAAATATAGATCGTTTTAGAATTAATCAACGTCAAGTTTTATTATCTGGAATTGAAATAAAATTTTATACAGGTTCTCAAATTACTATAAATTCTGAAACTAAAGAATCTTTTATTGATGAATCTAAACCTATTATAGTAGGAAAAGGTATTTATATAACAGCATCTTATTTTCGTCATTCTTGTAAACCAAATTGTTTTTTATCTTTTATTAAAAATCCACTTGATTGTTCTCTAAATCTTACAATTCGTGCTATTAAAGATATTTTAATTGGAGAAGAATTAACAATTGCTTATCATAATATGACAACTTATAAAGCTGTAAGTGCCCATACACGTCGTCGAGCTCTTATAGAAAGATGTGGATTTATATGTAATTGCTCAGCATGTATTGAAAATAAAGATGAACGTGTAAACTCTGAAAAAAAAGATTTTTATATTCAAGCAAGTGATTTATATCAAAAGGGTTGTCGTTTAATTCGTGAAGGGCAATATGAAACTGCTATTATTGTTTTAACTCAAAGTTATACAATAGCAATGGAACATTTATGCCCACCACCCCGTCCACCACAATCTATGATTCCTAAAACTCATATGGCACTTGCCAAAGCATTTAATAGAAATAAAAATAATGAAAAATGTGCTGAGCATCTTTTAGCAAAATTAAAACTTGAAGAAGAAATATATAAAGGGGATTATGTAGAAGTTATTGATGATTATATTCGTCTTGCATTTTTTGCATCTACAGAAGATGAAAGAAGAAAATATGCAGAAAAAGGGATTGAATTATTACATCGTTTTTATGCCCCTTCAAAAGAAATAGATGCTCAAATTAATCGTTTAGAATCTTTTATAGTCCGGCATCATTCTTAAATTATTATTATTATTATTATTATTTTTTTTTAATTTGGAATAAATTTTTTGTTGTTGTTATTGTTGATGATGATGTATGTGTTTGTGTCTGTGTGTGTGTTTATTATTTTTTTAAATAATGATAATAATAATAAATTCACATAGATATGTCCTTTCTCGCAAAAAAAAAAAAAAGGGGGGATTTTTTTTTTTTTTTTTTTTGATCTTTTTATTTTTTACATCTCTTATTTAAAGGAAAGTTTGAAATAATCATAATAATAAAAAAAATAAAATGTTTCGCCGTCCACGTGTTATCGGAGTAAGTCCTATTATCATATCTTTAAAATATCAAATACAATTATCTGTTAGGAGTTGTAGTGGTAATAATAATAATAATGGAAAAGAAGAAACTAATGAAAAAAAGATGGAATCTATTAAATCTGAAAATATAGGATCTTCACATAATAATAATAATAATAATAATAATATATTTTCTAATAAAGGTCATCCAAAAGGTTTTGATGGATTTTATTCTAAATATATTCTTGGTAAAATGGTTTTTACTCGTATTCCTGCAGAATCTGTAAATCGTGCTTATGCAATGACTCCTGATGAACGTATTTTAACTACACATATTGCTGCAAAAACTCTTAGATGGAAAAGAATAAGATTATTTGGAATTATAACTTTTTTTTTAAGTGGTGTAATTATAGCAAAAAATTATATTGCACAATCTAATATAAAAGGAGAAATTGATAATTATTCTGCAATTATAGTAGATTTAATTAAACATACTGCAGCATTTATAAATGAAAAAGGAGAATATTTAGGAATTCGTAATTTTATTGATTATAGATCTTTTGAATCTTCATGTGATAGTGATAAAGATATTCTTGTTTTATTTCAATCTTATTATCCATGGGTTCCTATGTTATTATTATGTCTTTTACCTATTTTAGCAACTACAAATTCTATTTTTATTGGTTCTGCAAAAATGGCATCTATGACTGCAGAAAAAAGTCGTTTTAATTTTAAACGTGAATTTTCAGTTTCTACTCGTTTAAGTGATGTTGCAGGTTTAACAGAAGCTAAACATGAAGTTATAGAAGTAATTGATATATTAAAAAATCCAAATCGTTATAAAGCTTTAGGAGCTAAATTACCTAAAGGAGTTTTACTTGATGGTCCTCCTGGAGTAGGAAAAACTTTACTTGCTAAAGCAGTTGCAGGAGAAGCAATGGTTCCTTTTTTAAGTTGTTCTGGAAGTGAATTTGAAGAAGTTTTTGTTGGAGTAGGAGCCCAACGTGTACGTGAATTATTTAAACAAGCCCATGAATGTAAACCTTGTGTTGTTTTTGTAGATGAAATTGATGCTTTTGGTAAAAAACGAAAAACTGTTACAGGAGGAGGAAGTTCTCGTGGTACTTTAAATGCTTTTCTTTCAGAATTAGATGGTTTTAAAGATTCATCAGGAATTATGGTTTTAGCAGCAACAAATCGTGCAGATATTTTAGATAATGCTTTAACTCGTTCTGGTCGTTTTGATAGAAAAATAACTTTAGAAAAACCTCCACATAAAGATAGAGTTGCTATTGCTAAAGTTCATTTAAAACCTTTAAAATTAGAATCTTCTACTAATTTAGAAGGTTATGCAGAAATTGTTGCAGCATTAACTCCAGGATGTAGTGGTGCAGATATTTTTAATATTTGTAATGAAGCTGCTATTCAAGCTGCAAGAGAAGGAAAAGAATATATTTCTATACGTCATTTTCATCAATCTGTAGAACGTATTTTAGTTGGATTAGAAAAAAGTGCTACAAAATTAGATAAAAATGAAAAAGAACGTATGGCATTTCATGAAGCAGGAATTGTTATTCTTCATTGGTTTCAAGAAAAAACAGATCCTATAGTTAAAACTACTATTCTTCCACGTGGACGTCATCGTACAGGAGTTTCTCAAAAATTACCTCAAACTACTTTTATTTCTACTCAAGAACAATTAATGCAAAATCTTGTTGCACAATTAGGAGGATATGTTGCAGAAGAATATTTTTTTAAAGATATTTCTACTTCTGCTGCAAATGATGTTCAATCTGCTACAGATAAAGCGAGACATTTTGTTTGTTCTTATGGAATGGATCCAGAAAAAATAGGTCATTTTGGATATAATATAGATCAAGAAGATAGTATTCAAAAACCTTTTGGTCCTTTAAAAGAAGATATTATAGATGAATCTGTTCATAATCTTATTTCAGAAGCATTAGAAAGTGCAAGATTAATTTTAGAACAATATATTGATAAAACTCGTATTATAGCTAGTCTTTTAATGAGACAAGAAACTCTTACTGCACATGAATTATGGCTTGTTTTAGGAGATAGACCTGTTATGACTAAAGAATTTAGAGTTTATCTTGAAAGTTAAAAAAAAAAAAAAAAAAAAAAAAAAGAAAGAAAGGAAGAAAGAAAAAAAAAAATAATAATAATAATAATAATAATATTTATTTATATTTATATTTGGAATTTTTTATTAAAATGGTAAATATATATATATATATATTTTTTTTTTTGACTGTTTTTATTGGCGCAGGTATTTCTCATTATTTATTTTTATTGTTTTAGTCCTCTTTGATAAATTTATTTTGCTTTCTTTATTTTTTATTTTTTATTACTGTTAAAGATAGAAATAGGAGTTTTTTTTTTCCCCCCATTTTGGCTTTAGAAGCCTTGAAAAAAAGGGTAGCGAATTTAGATGATGATGGCGGCAGTGGTTAGCGGATGGGGTTTTTTTTTTTTTTTTTTTTTTGATAAAGGACAAACCCCCTCCCTTCTTTTTTTTTTTTTTTTTTTTAGTTTTTTCTTTTTCCCCCTTTCCCCGAAAAAATTTTTTTTTTTTTTTTTTTTGGGGGGGGGGGGGGGGGGATTTTTTTTTTTTTAATAACTTTTTTTTTTTTTTTTTTTTTTTTTTTGGTTAAACATATTTTTTTTTTAAAA
>JASANY010000692.1:0-22213 GCA_030849755.1 Trypanosoma avium
CTAGTAAGCGTGAGTGGAACTGTGAGAGAAAAAAAAAAAATAAAGAAGAGAGAAAAAGAGAGAGAGAATATACATGATATCATGGGTTATTATTATTATTATTATTATTATTATTTTTTTTTTTTTTTAGCTCACATTATGGTGATAAGTTTTTTTTTTTTTTTTTTTTGTTACTTGATATATTTTTTTGGTATGCTTCATAACGGTTTTCAGCATAAAAGAATGGCAGCGAAAAACAAAACAAAAAAAAAAAAAATACGGAAAAGAAAATTTTTAAAAATTACATCATTTACATAAAACAGGAGTACTACTGACATCCACATCACCAAAGGTTTTTTTTCAATAAAAGAATAAAAAACCATAAAAAAAGAAAAAAGAAGAGGCACAATATAGGAAGAAAAACAAAGATAATTCTCTTTATAATAATGAGGTAGTATCTGGTTGCCTATTTTTTAAGAGACTTTGAGAGAGTTCATCATTACTCATACGCATCTCATAATATTTTCTTTTTGTTTCATGAAGTTCACGCCTTAGACGTTCTGCTTCATATTTTAATTCTGAAATATGTGTAGATGTCATATTAAGTTCTGAAGCTTTTTGTTTCATCACAGCGTTTTTGTGTTGTAAATCCTTTTGATACACATTTAATTGTTGTGCTACTTCTAATCCAGGTTGACGTGCTAGAATAGTTTGTAACTCTGTTACAAGTCTCTGTTTTTCTTGTAATTCCATATCCTTCTCTACACATTCTTCAGATTTTGTAATAAGACGCCGTTGTAGTTTTGTAATTTTACGTTCAAGTTCTTCTGGTGTTGGGTCACGTCCTTCCACTTTTTCCCAACGTAAGGCATTCTTTGGATTTTCTGCTTCTTCTGTTAGAGCCTGAACCTTTGAACGTTGGGCAGTTAAATCATATTGAAGTTGTTTAAGATCTTCTTTTAATTGCTCCGTATGTCGGGCACGAGTTTGGGCAATCATAGATTGTCTTTTTAATTCATCAATTTTAAGACGTAATAAACGCATATCTTCTTCTCTAGCACGACAAGCAGCTTCACCTCTATTTAATGTCTCTTGTTGAGTACGTACTTTTTCATATAGTAATGCAAGTTCATCATTACGACGAATAAGTTGAGTTCCTAATAAGTCTCTTTCACCACTTACAGTAAGGAAACGATGTTGTTGTTCACTTAACTCTTTATCACATTGATTAATAACTTTTACAAGTTGTTTAATTTGTTGACTTATATTTTCACATTGTCGATTAGCTTCATCAAAAGCCGCAGCACGTTCATTTACAAGTTTACGTACTTTTGTAAGTTTATCTTTTGCCATTTTTTGAGAACTAGTTTCTTCTTGAAATTTTTTATCTTTCATAGCAAGTTCATCTTTTAATTGACGAATTTGATGATCCATCATACGGAAATTTTGTTTAAGTTCTACTACTTCATCTTGTGATTCAATTAATTTTTTAGAATATAAATTTCTTTCAGATCTTACTTGCTCATACATACTTTGTTGCTTTTTTAATCTATATTCACTTTCTTCAATAGCTTTTTGTGTTTCATCACATGTAATACTAGCAAGTTTTAAATCTTCAACAGCATTAGTATGATGTAATTTTACTTGAGAAACTTCATGAATATATTTTTCACGTTCACCTTCTAAACGTGTAGCAGTTTGTTTAAGTCGTGTACTAATCTCACGTTCACGAGCTATAGCAGATTCAATCTCACGTTGACTTTCAATTTCACTTGCAATAATTTTTTCAGTAATTTGCATTTTACCTCGTTCTACTTCACCATGTTTCTTTAATAATTCTTGTTCTTTTAGTAACATTTCATGAGCATTTTTAAGATCTTCTTTCTCTCTTTTAACAATATCAATACGTTTTTCAATATTTAATTTTTGACGTTTTAAATTTTCTTGATCTTGCTTTATATCATCATTTTGTTGTACAAGTCTACGTAATTCTTTAAAATCATTATCACGAATACGATGTGTTCTCTGTTCTTCAGCACGAAGTTCAACGGCTTTTTTTTCAGCTTCAGCAATTTCTTTTCGAACTTCACGATGACGTTCATTTAATGCCTCTGTTGTATCTAGTGCATCATCATATGATTGTTGTGTGTGATATAATTGCTTCTCCGCCGTTTCAATTTTTTGCATTAATGCTTGCCGTTTATTTTGATCTTCCTGTAATTGTGCACGAAGAGAATTAACGGCTGAAGTGAGACTTTTTTCTAATTGTTCATGCGTTTTAAGTTCCTTTGTTCGTTGTTGTACCAGTAAAAGTAATTCACGAACTTGTACATCAGCTCTTTCACGCGCTTTTACTTCTTTTTCATATTCTTGTCGAACTGTTTTTTCTCTATCCGCCACTCTACGAAGTTCATCCTGATAATTTAACATTTCTGTTTCTAATTCTTTCATTTTATTCGCTGTTTCATGCATTTCACGCGTAAGAGTATCGGTTTGTTTAACAAGTTCATCATACTCCGACTGCATTCGCTTTTTTTCTAATTTTAATTCCTCTAATGTTGCCGTTTGCGTTGAAGTAAGAGCCGTACCTCCTTCCATTATTTCTTGTAATGCTGCCACTTCTTCTGTTAACTTTTTTACAGTTTCCTTCGCTCTTGCATCTTTCTCATTCGCCGCATCCACCATTTTCCAGGCTTTTTCTATTTCTTTTTTAAGAGCTTCAATTGTGCTGTGATCGCCTTGAGAAAGTTTCACGGCGGCTTGCATTTTAGCTGCATTACTCATTAACTCTTGTGTGAGTTGTTGGCAGCGGCGAACTAAACGTTTTTCAGACTCGTGACTTTTCTTTAGGGCTCGGTGCAGTTTTTCATACTCGGCCCGAAATCGACTGAAGTTTTCATGACCCTCAAGCGCCCGCATCGCCTCATTAAAGTCCCGCTCAAGACTTGAGAGAACTCCCTCAGAGACGGTGACATCCTCTGACTTTGAGGAGGACATTTATTTATTTATTTTATTATTTTTTCTAAAAGTGTATTCTCAGTCGTTTCTGCTTTTCTTTATTTGTTTATCAAAAAAAAAAAAAAGATGGGTGGGAAAAGAAATGGACGAAAATAATAAAAATATATATATTAATAGTAAGAAGAGAAATTCAAAAATGACTATTTCTTTTTTTTTTTTTTCTTTTTCTTGTTTTTAACTCAAACTCAAATCACTTTACTCTCCCCAAAGCTTATCTTCCTTGTTCATCACTTACACTTTCATCCGAGGCACGCTCAACTGGGCTGCGAATAATAAATTCTCGCTTTAATTCCGCTAATTTACCATCAATACCAGCAAGTGTTTCATCAAACTCCCCACGTGATAAAACTCGCTGCTCTAAATCTTGCAACCAATCCTTTACCTCATCAAAGGCACCTTGTAATGAGCCTTGTAAACATTGTTCATTTAATACCTCACCATGCCGCTGAAGTGTTTCATGAATATTATTAATATCTTCTTGTAATAATGCAACTTTTCTTGGGAGACCATCTGCAACTTGGGCGATTCTCTCCACAGCATCCATTGTATCTTCTACAAGTTGTAAATGTTTGCCACTCATTTCAACTTGTACTCCCTGAATTTGTTCACATGTTCGTGAAATGTGATCTTTTAAAGTTGTTTCAATATGACGTCCTGTACGTTCTTGAAAAGATTTCATAGTAGCATCTATATTGGATGTATGAGTTTCTATTTTATTATGTATATTATTTAAATTTTCTTGTAATTTTTTTTGAACTGTATTTTCTATGGTTTGAAGCGTTTCATGACGAAGGTGTTCATGTTCACTTCGTCTATTTGCCTCATATTTTGTAAATTTTTCTTCAATATTTGAAGTATGAAGACGAATAGAAGCAGCAGAATCTTTTTTTATAGTTTGCAATTGTTGACTTATTGAGTCACGTAATAGCTCTAAATCTTTTATAGAAGTAATAGAAGATAAACGTTGAAGTAAATTATTTTGTTGTTCTTCAAGCTTTATAATACGTTCTTCTTGACGAGAAATAATAGTACGATGATCATCTTGTACTACTTGACGAATATCATCTATACTTTTTTGCATTTCATTAAGTTTTTTATTTGTTGAATCGGTCTGTCGCTCTATATATTGTTTAAAATTTAATAATAAATTACTTACTTCATTTGCCAAAATATTATTATCATTATTATTAGTTTCATTATCATTATCAGATGATAATGATACAGTTGTCATTCCTTTCTTTACACATGTTCCTTTTCTTATTCCACGACATAAACATTCTCGCCCTAATACAGAGCTTTCTATACCGTTAAAAATATTTTCACTATTATTCATATTTATATTATTAAGAAGTTCTTGTAATTGTTGATACATAGATGCTAAATCACTACAATGTTGCCGCTGCTCTGTGGAGACTAAATTCCACTGTAATGTTTGCTGCTCTTGACGCTTGCGTAAAAGTGTAATATTATCTTGTAATTCCTCTAATTGCTCCCACACATCCCGCTGCTCATGCAGGGATTTTAGACGATGATCAAATGTACAAAAATCCATTTAAATAAATATAAAAATATAAAAGTAAATTTATTTATTTAAGGTAGTATTTACCTCCCTATCTCCCACTCTAAGACTTTTTTTTTTTTTTTCAACTAAGGGCTATATCCTGCGCTATAACTAAAAAGAAAAGAAAAAAAAAAACATAAAATATATATTAAATTGATTAGGAGAGTAAGAGAAGAGAAACCACAAAATTAAACAAACAAGAGAAAGAGAAAAAAAAAAAAAAAAAACCCAAGAAGAAGACATATTATTTATATATATATATGTACACAGATTCTTCTAGCATGAAAAAAAAAAAAGAGAGGAAAAAAAAAAAATATTCCTAATTCCACTCTCTATTTTTCATTTTTTTATTGCTTCTCCCCTCTCCGTTCTAAACTTTCCTTTTAAAAAAAATACTTATCTCTGTCAAAAAATCAAAGACTCAAAAAAGAAAATAATAATAATAATAGTAACATCGACAATAATAACTATGAGATGTTAGATATGAAAATATTAAAATCTTTGGTTAGGAATGTATCGTAATATTTAAATATTTCATAAAGACAACTATTTCAATTTTTTTTTTTCTTTTTGATTTCTTTCTTACTATATCCCTATAAAACCAATAAGAAAATAATTATCCCTTATTCCCCATCCCAATATCCCCTCTTTTTTTTAAAAAATACTTTTTAACTATATAACTAAAAAACAAACAAAAAAAAAAAACCCCTTTTTACTTACCATTCCCTACCATTTACTAAATTTCTTTATATTTCGTTATACTACCTTCAACAAAAAAAAATAAAAAAATAATAACCACTAACCTTTCTTTTCCTTTTCTTTACCAGCGGAAATCGTTAAATATATTAGTTATATCCATATACGTTTCATGAAGTTCACTATCAGAAGAATCATTATTATGTTCCGCAAATAAACGTACACCAGGAAGTGGTGGACATAAATTATAATTTTTATTAGCAGGTGAACAACCTTGTGTAATACGAGCCAGCATATGATGAAAAGGCTCCCGTCCTTGCACAAATTCTTTCATTTTGGCCTTAACTGATGATGGGAGGTCTTTTTCATAGTGAAGCATAAGAGTATCCAATTTTCCCATATGATCTTGAAAATGTACCACCTGATCCCCATACCGAGACATATTTCGATACGATTCCACAACACTTTCTCTATGAAGTAATGAAGCGTAATATGGACGTTTTCATTCAAATTTACTTACTTTTCCAAGTTTTTCTGCTGGTGCTCCTCCCCATAATTCTCCATCCCCAATTTTAGTATCTGCAGTTACAATACTTCCTGGTAATATATGTACCATAGTTCCAGTGGTAACACCTTTTAATATTTTTGTATTATGTCCTATACGATTAAATGGTCCAATAGAGCAACTATCTAGGAAGCAATTTGGTTCAATAATTGTATTTTGCATAATTCGACAAAACCCATCCATTCCATCCCATTGCTGATATGGATTAATGGCTTCATGACGTTGATAGGCCAAAAGATCTGTTGGGGTATCACTTACAATACATGTATTTTCCATTACTTGAACTCCTTCTGCAATATAAACACAATTTGTGTCTTCTTTCACTGTAAGACCTTCCATAATAACAGACCCAACACCTACTAATACTTGCCCAATTAATTAGGCGGTTTGTCCTATATATTCCGCAGAAGCTTCAACAGATGCGTGATAATTATTTGGTACCTTTTGATAAAAATAAAGCTGCGCACACACCCGATTCATTGAAAACGGCTCCAAGTAATTATCATATAAAATTTGCATTAGTCGTGAGCCTTTTACAATTGGCCCATAGTCCCCATATGATAATTGAATAAATGCCCCATCATAGTGATTCATTGGCCCCCCATTGTATTAATGCTATTGGGTGCCTTGAGTCCTCTGAGTCTGTGATAACTCCAGTTCTATCATTCATATTTGTCATTGAGGTGCCGCCCTGCATTGTGAGGGTTTCTACTGGTAATTGTTTAATCCAACTCACCCAGCCAGGCCCCGCGTAGCGTCCCTCCATGTGGCCCCACAACACATCAGGGGGCGGGGCCAATAGCATCGGAGGCCATCCTTCTCAGGAGAGTCCGCCTCAACATTTACTAACTAATGCGTGTTTATTGTTTATTTATTTAAGTTAATAAAAGTACTAGAGAGAGAGAGTGTGTGTGGGGGGGGGGGGGGTGAAAATATATCGATAAATAAATAAAGAGATTAAATACATAATTAGTTTAAAGTGGTATTCACAAGTTGTTTTTTTTTTTTTTTTTTGTCATTTTCATTTATTATCATTACTTCAGTTATATATATATATATATATATATATTACAATAAAATTATTGCATACGGTAAAAAACAACAACAACAATAATAATAATAATAATATATTTTCTATTTATTACACGACTGATGTATGAAAATACAAATTCAGTCTCTATACTCCATTTTATTATGAATATTAAAATATATTTATATACACAATTTATGTATTATAAAAAAAATCAACAACATTCAAACAACAATAATAACAATAACAACAACCATATCTTCAGAAATATTATTCATTATATCCAATGAAAAAAAAGGACAAGAAAAAAAAAAAAAATACACTACTCTTTTTAATTTAAAACAGATAATTTCTCTCCTACCATCATTACACTTGAAAGAAGAAATGCATTAAATCTACGTGAAAGATCACCAATATCACCCCATGGAGAACGGAGTGAAGAACTTTGCTGAGAAGCAAGAGGTCCACCAAACCAACGATGTTCAGCCCCAGTAATAATAATAGGAAAATTATAATTATGATAATGATTACCTAAATTTTTCTTTTTATTTTCTTCTAATTGTAAACTTACTATAGATGGCATAATAAATTGAAATGTTTTATGTGTAAAAGGAATACGTAAAGTAAGTTCAGTTTCTAATTTACCATGAATAAATATAACATCACCTTGTTTTTCTCGACGTATTTCTGTACAATACGGTGCAGTTTGAATAATTTTAAATTTTAATAAAAAATCTATAGCATTACACCATTCACTATAACTACAAATAAAAAGCATTGTATCCTGTAACACAAAGAGAGGAGAAAACATATTATGAGAAGGAGTAGAAAGACTCATTGCATTTAACCAAGCTTGCATACATTCTCTTTCATTAAATGAAAGACTTTTTTGCCATAATGCAAATGAATGTGTTCGAACAGCCATCATAGGCTCTGCATATCGCCAATGTTGTTGAAAAAATTTATCATTTCCAATTCGAGCATAAGTGAACCACATAAAAGAGAAAATAAAAGGACTACTAGCAGTAAGTTTTAAGAGTCGACGTCTCCATATATGTCGAACACCATTTTGAACTATCATTTTATTATTTTTCTGTAGATTTATATTTACAGAAAGAAGAAAAGAAAAAAAAAAAAAGGAAAATGAGAAATATGAAGTTAATAATGTTTTTTCAAATAATTTGAAAAAAAGAAATTATTATTATATTATTTTTTTTTTGCATATTTTTATTTAAAAAAAATTATATTTATTAAAAATATCATTTCACACCATAAATGACAAACTTTCCTATTTATTCGCATATATATATATATATATATGGTTAGCCGTTGGGTACTCTTATTATTATTATTATTTTCGTTTGTATGTGTATATATGTGTATGTGTGTGCAGAATAAATATCTCTTCCTGAGTTTATATATATATATATATATATATATATATATATATTTCTCTTCTTATCTTCTTATTTCATTTCCTTACCCACTCCCTTAACAAAAATTTACCTACTTCTTCCTAGATGCACGTGCCTTTTTCTTCTCATTCACATTATATTTATGATATGACGAAAATACACGTGGTTGATTTGGATCATGCCGTCTATGCTTCGGTGCCTCACCAAATGCCGCCAAGTCATCATCCCCATTATTATTACTAATATTATTACTATTTCCATTAGAACGCATCACATGCTTTTCCCGCAATTTCGCCGAGGTTGTCCCGCGAATCACATGCGCCAGTTGATCTTCTCGTAAAACAAGAAATCGATTCGTCCCACGTTTGCCTCCACGAGGTTTGGGTAAATTATACACCGTCCCGCGTGTACTGAGTTGTTTGCGAAAGTTAATAAATAATTGCCGTTGCCCATCTCGTGTTACAACATATTGCACGCGACGCAAAGTATCCCCACTCCCGCAATCGCTACAAAATTGTCGAGTGGTGTCAGTTGTGATATGAAAACATGAAGTGCATCGCAGCAGCCAGTGACGTAATTCACGAATTCGCATTCCTTGCGGGCCAACAATTGGAATACCGAGGTGGAGTAAAGTGTTTTGCATTGCATAATCAGAAGTTACACAGGCAACACCACCCTCAAAGCGTTCCCCAGCGGCTCCTCCTGCGGCGCCAGTGATATGCTTGTGAAGATTCTCTGGTGTAATCCAGCCCTCATCATCATCATCATCATCCTTATTATTATTATTATTATTATTAGTCTCTTCCTCTTCTTCCTCTTCTTCATCATCCTCTGTTATTGTTTCTGTCATTATTTGTGTTCCATGATCGCCACCAGGATTAATCATCGCCGGCCGCGGCATCACAGGAGATAATAATGCATTTGTAACTTTACAACAATCCAATGCTAAGGCGATGAGGCGAATATCAGTTCTACTCATCGCCCCAAAGTCTCCTGTTTTCTCTGCGACCGCCACCACTTGTGTGAGGGCCTCCTTTGAGGGTTCAAGAATTTGTAATTCATGTGGGAGTCGTTGTAATAAGTCCCGAGCCGCGCGATCGCGAATTTCTGCAATAACTTGTGAAGTTGTAATGAAAACATCGGCGACATCGCTAAAGTTTTCCATGCCTTTAATAATAGCATTGGCATCTAGTATGAGGAGACCTTTGTGATAAGGAGGGAGTGTTAAAGTGGAGCCACTGAGGTCACTGTAAAGATTCATTTTATTATTATTATTAATATTATTATTAATATGGGGTTCATTTTCAGTATTTAAGTCGGTTGCAAAAACGACACGTTTGGGTTCGGAGGAAACAGGTGTAACATCTTTTGCTTTCTGTGCAATAGCTGCCCAGGACATTGAGACTAAAGTGGTACGCTACACTCTACTAAAATATTTAACTACAATAATATAAATATATAGAAAAATCAAAAAAAAAAAAATTGATGGAGGAGAGAAAAAGTAAATTTAATGTAATGATCAGTCTTAATAATTTATAATCTTAAATATTTATTTAAAGAAAGAAAAAAAAACACTAGTAATAATATTAATATTTTAAAACAGAATTCATTCATGTTTACACTTAAAAAAAAATATATATATATTTATTCTCTGTAAATATTAATAATAATAATAGTAATAATAATAAAAATACATAAAGTGATTATCTTCAAGATTTCATATAATCTTTTTATACTTCAGTATTATCATCACCATTTTCATTATCCATATCAAACTCACGTAAACTAAGAATTACACGATTTGTTTTAAGTTTTCTTTCAAATGTAAACATTAAAGCAAGTTCTTGTGGAGAAAGTGCTCGTAATTTTGTTTCTATAAGTGAAGGTGGAAGTGTAAAAGGACCAGAACGTATCATTGTTATAAATCCACCTGCTGCACGTATTTTACGTGCTACACGATAAGGTAATAATGGAGTTCGAATAATAAGTTTTTCATCATGTAAAGGTCGTGAATAAATTTTAGAAATAACATCAAATTTATTTTGTTGTTTTAATTGTGATATAACAGGTTCAATATTAGAATTACATGGTACTTGTATATCTTTTGAAAGTTGTTTACGAATACCATTATTTAATGCATTATTTACATCTAAAGAAATTTTATGAATATAATCTGATGGAACACCACGTGCAAAACGAATATCATAAACTCCATAATTTCCAAGAAATTCATTATTCCAATATCTTATCATAGAAACATCATTTGTAGCTAATCCAAGTCCATTCATTCCATTCATAAATCCAATAGGTCTAATAATATTCATACCAAGAACAGCTGTACTTCCTATAACTGGTGTAAGACGATGTACAAAACTTCGTGGATCTGTTTGATCTGATGTAATTGATAAACCTGAGTGTAAATATATAAAAAAATATTGTCGATGTAAGGCACGCTTTAATGCAGGAACCCATATTACATTTGAAGAATTATTATTATTATTATTATTATTATCTCTTGAAATACCTGAAGTTTGCCCAACCGATAACGATGTCTCCACCCGAATACGAATATCAAGTTTTTGAAATTCATTCCAATCTAATTGTGCCTCAACCCCTGCATTATTTACTGTAGTCCCATTAACAGTTAATCCACCACTTTTTAATAATTCTTGTGTTTCCTCAAATGGAATTCCACATCTGTGAAAAAGCCAGTGATATATGGATGGGGCATGAGCTACTGTATTGACTTGACTATTAACAAATCCTCTTCGATTACGTAACAGCATTGCTTCAGTCATTTCTTTTGAATGTAAAACTCCTAAACGAAATACACGACCTTTTGTGTTTCGTGGGAGCGGTTGACGGCGAGTGATGGGGTATTTTTTAATACTGACAACTCGTGAGAGGCCGGTATTGAGTTTCTCTAAATTAATCATTTTTTAATTTTTTTTTTTATTTCTTGAGGGGAACAAAAAAATGATTATAATTTTAATAAAAAATAAATAAAGAAAATAATAATAATAATAAAAAAAATATATATATATATATATTGTTCAAATTTTTTTTTTTCTTTCTTTACACACATATACACATAGACAAGAAAAATAACAATTAAGTTAGACTAGATAATAATTAAAAAAAAAAAAATCAGCATTATTGCCTTACTCGATCTTAACAACAACAAAAAAGAGATAAATAATAATTAAAAAAAAATACCTCCTTGTTCCTCCTCTAATGTTTTACTTCCTTATTATCTTAATTAATTTCTCCTTCCTTTTACTTCTTTTCTTGTGCAGCAAGCATTCGTTTAATTGCCTCCTGCTTCTCCTTTGACTGCTCTGCATTTACAAAATTCAAAGCTCGCCTTGGTAACTGTAATCCACTATTTTGTAATCGATGTTTATATGTTAATAATAACCAATCCGAGACTTGACGACGAAACACATCTGATAATCCCTTCGCCGAAGCTAAAACTGCAATAGAAGATAAAACATCAGGACTACTAGGATCAAAGTAACCATTAGCAGAATTCCAAATATCTTTTAATGCCTTTTCTGCCGCCGCCTCATCTCCAGGGGGAAGTGCTTTTAATATTAAAACAGTTTCCAATTGTTTAGCTTGTGCACTCAAGTCTTGTGTAGCCTGTGATTCCAGCGCCGCCACCGCCGCCGCATAACTCTTATTATTATTATTGTTTTCTTTATTATTATTATTATTATTATTATTATTTTCTTCTTCCTTTGCAATGAGAGCATTACTTTCACACCAATGCACTAATCGTGAAAGACGAGCGATGGGTTGTTGCCAGGCAGAAGGTGGGCGAAGAGTTAATGCATATTCTGTTACTGAAATTAATATACCAAGTACAGCATGTAAGGCAGTACTATCATCTTGAGAGAGAATATTTGTTGGTAATAATGATAAAGAAGAAGTAGATTCAGATGTTAAATTAGTTGTAAGGGCTGCAGCAGATATGCGGCGCGTTTTTGAAGCAAGTTTACTTACTAACTGACAAATATCTGCATAATCCATACTAGATTTCTTTTTATTATTATTATTATTATTATCCATTTTTTTATTTGTCACTTCACCATTATCATTTTCATTAATAGTATTCGTAGTAGATTGCAATTTCTTTGCACATGTATGAAGGTCTTGCATTGAGTTACACATTTCAATCATTCGTTCAAGTCTACCACGAGGGTCAATAAGGGCAATTTTTTTAATTAATTCACGAGGAGATAACAGTGGTAATTGTATTTGTAATTGAGCCACTGTTTTTTTTGTTGTCGAGTTAGTATCAACTTCAACAGCTTTATTATTTTTTTTAGTTGTTAAACTATCTTCTTCTAATGAGAGATTAGAAGCCCAATCTGATTTTCGAACCCCATTTTGTTCACATCGTATAACAAATTCATGTATAGCTGGAGTCATTGCTACTTTTTTAACAGAGTGAAGTTCAAATATTCGTTCTAGTGCAATATGTACTTCAGTTTTATATTGCTGACAAAGGGAAGTAAAGAGTTCTTCTGAACAATTACTAATAGCTTGAAAAAAAGTATTCATTTGCTTTCCATCACGTAATTTTGTTTCATGATTTTGAGTAATAAAATCCGCTACAGCTGCACTATCAATTAATGTACGACGTAATTCTACAAAAGCAGAATGTATTTTGGGTTCTACTTTAGTTTTCTGTGTAGGTGAAGCATATTCTTCTTCTTCATAGTTATTTTCATTTTCTCTTTTTCTTTTTATTGTTGTTGCTGTTAATGATGAAGATGTAGCTGTTGACCCTGTTAACATATCATCTTGTTCCTTTTGTTTATTTTCATTTTGATTCTCTGAATGGGGATTGGGGTCCTCTTCAAAAGAATTATTATTATTATTATTATTATTATTATCGCTGCGTTTTGCTGGGCGTTGACGTCTTCTCATTATTCCACCCTTCTTTGACTCTCCCAATGATGTTGCCATTCTTTTTTTTTTGATTGTTTTCAATAAATCCTCCCCGAAAAAAAAAAAAAGAAAATAAAAACAACAAGAACAACAGCAAATAAAACTAACTAACGAAAGACCTTTTCTTTTTGAAAAAAAAGAAAAATCAAACAAAAAAGAGAGTGAATGAGAAAATTTTTTTTATTTCCCTTTTAAGAAAAAAAGGACACGATAACAGTAATCATTAATATTATTATTATGACTAGTATTCGATTTAGGACAATAAGGATCAACCAAATTAAAAAAAAAAATTAAAGAAAAAAAGAGTAAATGAACGGGGGAAAAAAGGCAACAACAAGGATTTAGGAAAAAAAAAAAAAAAAGCACTGGGGGTTGTGTGTATTTATGTATCTGTATGATTATATTTATATATTCGAGAGCAATGAAGAAAGATGAGGGGTTTATGCTCTAAAAAAAAAAAAAAAAACCAAAAAAAAAGAAGAAAAAACAAACAAACAACAACACTTATTAGAGAAATATGCTCACCACGACAGAGAATCAAAGCAATGCAAACGCGCACACACATATATATATATATATATATATAGAAAAAAAAAGGCAATAAAGAAAAGAAAGCAAAAAAAAAAAAAAACTCCTTTTTTTTTTTTTTTTTACATTTCATTTCAATTTTCTATTCATTTTTTTCTTTTTTCCTGACCATAAATTTCCAATTATAAACCACCCTTCCCCTCCTTGTCTTTTTTTCTTGTTTTATTTATTTGATCGTGCCCCTTTAGATAAATTCATTTTTCCTTGTTTTTTTATTTATTTCCTCCTCCCAATTTTGTTCTATTGGTTTCTTCTTTAATATGTATATATATATATATATATATTCTTTTTGTTAACTCTCTTAAACCACAAGAAATACACAACTTCCTCCTTTTCCTTCTCTTCTCCTACATATATATAAAATTAATGTTTATCATTTGCATTTAATGAAATAAAGCAACATTTTTTCCCACTACCACCAACCCCTCCACCACCACCTCCTCCTCGCCGCTGTTGTTGTGTTGCCTCATTGGGATTCCCATTAGGATCTCTAAACCAATTTTGTCCCCGACGTGCATTATTGGATGTATTTAATGTTACATTACTTTCTCCCATAAAAGCATGTGGTTGCCGTTGTTGAATACCTCCCTCTTCTTCTTCTTCTTCTTCTTCTTCTTCTTCTTCTTCCTCCTCATCTTCTTCATCCTCATCATCATCTCTTGCTATTCCCACTACAACTCCCGCTGCGGCGCCTTGTTTTAATTGCAGTGTTGATGTTTGCTTTTCAATCTCATCCTCTTCTGCTCCCTCTGCAACGCCACCACCACCACCACCACCACCACCACCACCTCCCTCTTCTTCTTCTCCTTCTTGTTGTTGTGTTTGTAATTGTTGTTGTGCCTGCTGCTCTTGTATCTGCTGCGCCGGCTGCTGCTTGTCCTTCTCTCGTAGTCGAAATCCGTAAATGCGTGGGACGTACTGCTGCTTAGGCCGCGCCACCATGCGCCCACTCTCCCGGAGTTGCATTAACAACAAATGTGGAAACGTCGTCCCCCAGAAGGCGCCATCGAGGGCCCTGTGGCGGCTGGAGCGGGGGTAGTAAATGTCATGGCAGCGCGGGCAGTACAACTTCACGCTGCTCTCCCGCACCACATCACTCTGCCCCACCGGCAGCACCGCCTGGCCCCCGCAGAACACACGCGGGCACCGGCCGAACTCCCCCTCGAGGAATTTCTCCTCCATTAATTTCAGGCCGCGTTGGGTGGTGATGAAGCGGGCGTGGATGAGGCCGTAGAGGGTCTCCGCGGAGGACTCCACCAGCCGCTGCTGCTCCTCCGTCAGCCGCGCGCTATTTTGCGTCTCCAAGTCCAGAATTAAGTCGAGGGCGTAGTGATAGAAAGAAACCATCGTGCTGAGGCCGGTGAGGTTGAACTCGTCGTCAATAAACTCACGATCCACGACGCAGAAGAACTCGTGGGATTTTAGGTCGCAGAACCAGACAATCCATGGGAGGACTTCCTCATCCGCCTCATCCTCATACACGGCACGATCATCGGAGAAGTCACCAATGTAGGAAGGATAGTTCATTGGGAAAGGGATTTATAATATATATATATTTTTTTTGTTTTTTTTTTTGATTTATTATATTTTATTTTATTTATTATAATTTGTTGTGGTTCGGTGTGTGTATGTGGATAACAAGGAAAATAATTATATTAATAATTATTATAATAATAATACTCTTTTTATTTATTACTTGTTTCTAATGTTCCTCAAGCCAACGTAATCTTTGGCCTTCTTCTGCTTTCTTTCTTTCTTCTATTGTGTGTAATTTTTTTTTTTTAGATCTATTTGTATATAAAATATATTACACACTTTTTTTTACTCACTTGAAAGGAAAAAACAAAAAAACAAAAAAAGAGTCCACAATGAATTAAATACACTAGTCCTATCTTACCTTACTCTTAAAAAAAAAAAAAAATTAATTCTCCTCTTTTATTATTATTTGTTTTCTTTTTGAATTTTTCGTCCTTGGTTCTTCCTTTATGAGGGGTTGATTGCTTCAATATTTTCTTTTTTAATTTTATTTTTATTCTCAAAATCTTTTAAATAAAAAATTTCGCCCTTCAAAATAAAAGAAATAAATAAAGCAATCACCAAACCTTCTCCACTCCCCTCTAACTACAAAAAAAAAGGAAAAAAAAAAACAACAACCAAAAAACCCCCAAAAACTAAAATAATAAAAAAGAAAGGAACGAAAGCATTTTTTTTTTTTAATATATATAAAAAGAGCATTGAAATTTTCACTGATCGACGTAATAAGGGATTTCTGAAGCAATAAACATTGATATATATAAATATATTATGGCTCATTAAAAAAAAAAAAAAACAACAACAATTGAAATAAATGAGTGAAAGAGAATAAGTAAATAAATGTGAAACCCAAACACAAACACACACAAAGCAACACAGATAATTAAAATAAGTAAAAAGTAAAACAAAAAAATCAAAAACAAAACACAAACCCACACAGAGCCAAAAAAAAAAAAAAGAAACAAAAAGGAGAGAAAAACAAACAAATAAACAACCACACTGAAGGAGAAATATTTGAAAAGTAAGAGGAATGGGTGGTGGGGGAGAACAAAAGAACATCAATGATAATGCAAAATAAAAATAATTAAAAGCGCGAAGATCAAAGCAACACCAACAATACAAAAAAAAATAAATAAATAAAATTAATTATATTTATTCTTTCATTTGTAGTATTCAGTTATTTTTTACCTCTCGTTTTTGTTTTTATTTTTTATCTCTTAAGAATTTATAATTTACCTTTTAATCTCATTGTTTTATTTTTCTATGATAACGTTTGCCCAATTATTTCCGCCTTCCACATATATATATATATATATATTAAAATTTATAAATTACCAAGAAGCCAGAGAGAATGCTCCAGTGGCAGCGCTTTTGTTTTCAAGTTTATTATATGTTTTTTTTTTTTTTTTTGTCTCCCTTTTCGTTTTTTTTTCTATTATTACATTAAATGTTTTTGTTTTTTCCTTTTTTTTCCTTCATATTCCCCCCCACAAAAAAAAAAAAAAAAAAAAAAAAACACTTTTTATTATTTTTTCTTTCCTTTTCTTCTCTATAACATAATAAATTATTTTTCATCATTGGCATTTATTTTGTCTATTTGTATATAATGTGTGTTTTGAGAGGAATTAAAAAAAAAAAAAAACAATAATAATAATTCATTCCCCCCCCCCTCACTTTTTACCTCTTTTTCATAGAATGATTGTTTCTCATCCTCCTCATTTTTATTCATACTTCCTCAACTCTTTTTTTTGTTTTTGATTTCCGTTTCCACCCCCTCCCCACGTTTTTTTTTTTTTTTTTTTTTTTGTTTTTATTGTCCTAACTCTCCATTTGTTGCTGTTGATTCATTTTCTTAATTTTTTTTTTTTTTTTTTTTTGTTTCCTCTCCACCCCCTTTCTTTTTCTGCTTGAGTGTATGTATTTGTAAGTGGATTAATTTAGAGAGATAGAGATAGAGATTGAGAGAGAGAGTGTGTGTGTGTTTGTGCCTGGGTATTCACTCATTCTTTACATGTCCTATCTTCACTAAAAAAGGAAATAATAAAAAAAAATGTATTTAATTTTTATGATATATTTCAGCCTCATCATGTGACAGATAATGTGAAGCTACTTCTTTTCTTATCTTCTTCCTTTACTTCCTAACACTTCTAATAAATAATAATAAAATATTTATCAATCTGCTGTCGTCGCAACTTTCTTAAGTCTTTCGCTTTGATTCTCAACCCATGAACGTACACCGGCTCCATATGATGTACGGCTCAACTTCTGTTCTTGTCCTGATAATATTTGAAAGTATTCAAGTTCTAACTTTCGTGCCTGCTCCACTTCTTCTGGGGTTGTTATGGGCTTATTATTATTATTATTATTATTATTATTATTAGTAGGAAGTGAGTTACCAGTAACAAAAGCGGTGAGTCGATCAAGAATTTTTCGCACCACATAATTCCCATATTGATGTAATGCAATTTCAGCTGTGCGATTTTTTCCAGCTGAGAGGAGGGCTTTTGCAAAATCAATCACCAATGTACACCCACCAGGAAGATTATCAGAAACTTTAATAGCTGACTCTACACAATTAGAGGCAAACTTCTGTACACTTACTTCCAATATAGTCTTGGTGAGGGCCTCAAATACTTTATGGAGTATTTCCAAAATAGGAGTTGTTCCTGGTGCTGTGCGATTGGAAAGTTCTCTTATAACAGTTTGTAAAATATAATTTCCATAACTATGATTTGCTAAAAGTCCAGTTTGATTAGCAACTTCAGAAAGAATTTTAATACAATCATTATAAAACTGTAATTCAGCATCTAATGCAACATTACTTGTATTCTCTTCCTCATTTTGTTTTTCTTGTTTTGATTCCTTATCCCTTTGAACAATAGCATCTGCAAAAAAAGGTATTAAACATTGTATAGTACGGCAGGCTACTACATGTTGTGTTAAAAGTTTTACACAATATGTAACTATTGCCTTATCATCTGCAATATTACCAGGAACTGGACCTGATACAAATGCACGGGCCACAGCATGAAATAATCTCCTATCAATTGGTCCATTGAGTTCTTTTTGAATTCCTGATGATATTATTGTACGTGTGAAAGTTTCAACTTCCGACTTTTCGCTATTATGTTTTCCCTTATGATGTCCATTTATTTCTCCCTCTTCTTGTTCTTGTTGAGTGTGTTGTTGTTTGTTTTCATCATCATCACCATCATCATCGTTATTATTATTATTTCCCTCTGTGTCACGCCCTCTCTTTTCACCTGTAATTTGTTCAGTAGTAAAATGACTTGGCCCCATCGCCTTTACTAACGCCGTCATCATAAAACTTCCCCCATGACTGCAAACAATTTTCATTGCAAGTCGCCCAAGTCCAGTACAAAGAATATCTACTTCTGTATCACATTTTACAATTCCCTCCGCTAATCCAAAACATTTTAAAACAAAGCGTGAGGCGAGAGGGCATGAAAATAAAGCTATAAATAATTGATCAGGTGTACAAGGTGATGGGGGTGGTGTTATTACTTTTGTTATATTTGTTGTATCTGTATTTGTTTCAATTTTTCCTTCTTCTCCTTCTCTTTCTCCTTCTTTAACTTCTTTTTCTGAATTTTTCATAGAAGATGAGGGTAACACGGCATCACGTAAAACATTAAAAAGTTCTTCTCTTCGTTTTGGATTTTCAAGCGCCAACCCAAAGAGATGTGTTCCCTGCACAGTCGCAAAAATTCCTACACCATTTGAGGGAAGTAATGTAGAAACATTCGGTTTCCCAGATGATAATTGTTGTTGTTGTTGTTGAGTACTATCTATACTCTCATTTACTGCGTTAGTATTAGATGATGAAGAAGAAGGTTCAAGAAGAAGTCGCATCCATAATTCTTTCGCAGTATTATCATCACGTACTAAGGCGGTAGAAAGAGTCTTAAATACATCCGGATTAAGCGTAATATCTTTTAACAGTAATGATCCTTTGTCTTCTAATAATAAATTTAAGTCAACATCAGATTCTTTACTAGATTGAAGCTTATCATAATCTGTTAATTGTGCCAAAGCTACCCGTAGTGTAAGATAGATATATTTAGCAATATGGGCACCATTTTCAACATCTACCAAACGAAATCCATCATCACAGTATACATATTCTACATCCAAAAATTTATGAATATTTTCACTAGATAGAATTATATCATCATCAGAGCGTGGTACTGACATACATGCAGCGAGATAGTGTCGATCTACAATTACAAGTATTTTAAGTGTTCCATTTGATTCCCGACGTTTCATTTTTCCTAAAACTGGAGATGGAAGACACTCACGAATAGAGTTTTTCTTTCTTGCTTCTTCTAATGCTGCAAAATCTTTAAAGTGAACTGCAAAATAAGATTCACGGGCATCCACTCCTGCAGAAAATTGTCCTCCTCTACCACCACGAGCACGACCAGCACGATCTCCATCTCTGTAATATCCCTGTTGTTGATTTTGTTGACTTTGGGAATGATGATGATGATGATGATGATGTAGTTGTTGTGGAGGTGATAGTGCATGATATCCACCCACATTATATCCAGTTGGAGGAAATAAAGCATATCCTCCTCCTCCTCTTCCTCTTCCTCTTACAACATTATTATTATTATTATTATATCTAGCTCCTGACATTGTTTGTCGTTGTAATTGATGATGATGATGATGATGATGATGTGCGTTTGGGTGTGCATGATGATGATGTGGATGATGATGATGTTGATATTGTGAACGTTGAGTTGGAGAGATAACTCCTGCATGATATTGGGCAAAATATGATGCTTGTTGTTGTTGTTGAGGTGATATGGGAGTCATTAGGGAAACAGTTGGATTAACTCCATTATGAGAAATTATCCCAGGTTGATGCTGTGTATTATGATGATAAAAAGAATGATGTTGATGATGATAATGATGTTGTTGTTGATTTACTCGATTGTGTTGTTGTTGTTGTTGTTGTTGTTGTACTGGTGATTGTGATTGATTGTAATATTGCATCGGAACAACACCTTCACCTAATGCTGGCGGTCCATTAAGATGGGGCTGCATATTGTATATTTTATTTATTTATTTTTTGGCTAAGTATATGTTCTTTATCCTCTAAACTAGTAAACGACAGCAAAAAAAAAAAAAAATATAATAATAATAATAATAATAAAAAATCAAAGAATTACACCAAATAAAAAAAATTTTTTTTATTCCCCTCTCTTTTCTCTTCCTCCTTATCGAAACCCTCAGATAATAATTTTTTGTTTTATTTATATATGAATCAATCAATCAATGAGCTCTTCTTTTATTTACATAGTAGACAGGAAGAAAATAAATAAATAAAAAATGCGACACACATCATTTCGAACACATGCGTTTACCAAAAAGATTTACGAAATCCTGATCCACCTTTTGAATCATTCATTTCTACTACCGCCATACGTTTCTCCTGTTCAACTGTATCATTAATTGAACCCTGCAGATTATCTTTTGATAAACAATTTGTTTGAAATCTGCATCCTGTAGCTTTTGAAGCCATAGTAGGGGGATCATATGGTGAAACATACGATTGTGGACCCACTGCCGCTCGAAGTCGATTAAGAAATTCTTCTGACCATTTAATACGATACTCTCTGCCTCGAAATTCCAAAATAGCAATACCAATATCAATTTGTAGTACTGTTTTAGGATTACGTACAAGATATTTACCAATTTCACGAATAGAATCAGACATAGCAGCTTCAACAGTAAATCTATCTGTACCTGCAATAGCTGCTATCATAGTATTACTTAAAATATAAGGTACAGATGCATGATAATGTGCATGTGGCATTGTAAGAACATTTTGTAAATGATATTTAGAAAGAAAATCTGGTAAAAGTACAAATTGAGGTTTATAAAAAGTACGCATTCCATCAAAAAATAAAACCTTTTGTACTTTTATACTTGCATGAAAAAAATCAGTGAGAATACAAGAATGTTTTAATATTAACTGTTCCTCCAAAAGATCACCCATTGCACGCCAAATGCGATGTAGTAGATCAGGACCTGCACCTTTGGATTGATGACAATACAGTCCTTTAGTGTTAGCGACTATATCTGAAATTTCACCATAACAAGCATAACAAGAATTGCAAGACATAATTATTAGGAATTTTTTTTTATTTTTTATTTTGAGTTTGTGGACAGCCACCTCTAAAAACAGTAAAAATAATAATACTATTCAAAAGCAAAAACACTTGCTCCGACCGTATATGATTTCTTTATTAAAGTAATAATGCGTGCAGATAGATAGAGAATCAAATACAATATTCAGTTATATCAATCAAAAATAAATGAAAGAAAAAACCTTCCAGAGTAAGAAATAGGAACTATTTCCACAACAACAACAAAAAAAAAAAAAAAACCGTACTGCAGTTATTTTTCCACCTTACAAATATTTTTATTTGATTTACTTTGATTTTTACTTAATTTTGTTTTTATGTTAGGAATACCAAAAAAACAACCCCAGAAAAAAAAAAAAAAAAAAAGAGAAAAGAAATTTTTTTTTTTTTTTTATATTAGTTTTTCCAGGAAAAAAAAACATTTTAAATAAAGAAAAACAAAATAAATAATTGTAATTATTTCATATTCACAACCCCACATAATAGTATGAGGTGGTAAAATATAAATATTTTATTAAAAATAATGATAAGACAGGCATTGTCAAGTATGAAATGTACTGTCGAATGCACGACGCCTCTTCATTTAAACAGTTTCCTTTTCCATTTTTATATTATAAAAATAAAATAAAGAAAAAAAAAACAATTAAAATAATTATTGTCCCTCACAAGAAAAAGAAAAAAAAAAGTTAATTATGTATG
>JASANY010000693.1:0-22376 GCA_030849755.1 Trypanosoma avium
GACGATAGGAACTTACGAAGTGGCAGTCTTAAGGGTCCGGCAACCGCCAGACCCCTCCGCTCCCCCTCGCAAGTTATACCCCTTCGCCAAGTCGGCTTCCGAAAAAGCCGCCCCCCGCGATAAACCATCCGCCGGGTTATCGCCAGAACGCACATAAGAAAAAGTAGCCTGGATACCGTTATTATCCAAAAATTTATAAATTTTGTCCAATTCCCAGGTTAACGCATACGATTTTGAACTCCCCTTCAAAGCCGCACCTTGTAACGAAGTATTGTCGATAAAAATTTCTATCGTTTTGGTTAAACGTTCCGCAAAGGCTACTAAACCAAGGCGAACCGCCCTCGCCTCTCCTTGCATGATGAGAGTTGGTGGAGTTAACCAACGTCCTCCTGCTACTTTAACTTCTCCCGTATCGGGAAGAAAAAGCGCACCCCATCCATGCAACGATGCATCCGTAATCAAAGCCGAAGTCGGTTTTTTATGAGGGTTAATCTGATGACGTTCATTTTTTAACATACGTGTTAACCACGCCCGGCCAAGCCCCACCGCCGCTGGCGGAAGTGCAGCAGGGGATTTTTCTGTAAGTTTCCCTCTATTCAACGCTGACAAACGACGGCGTACGGCCTTCAGGAAGAAAAAATATTGAGTAAGTCTTATTCCCAATATGGCTGCGGCATATAAAAATTTTGACGCAGCTACCTCCATTTGAGAAACCGTTAAAGTCTCCAAAGGAGGGATGCCTTCCAAAGAATGAATACATTTGGCACTTAAAGCCACCGAGTGCGATTTGTGATTAAAATGAACTCCCAAAAAGGTATACTCAAAGAGTCCAGATTCCTTGTCACCAATAGTGGCCTTACAGTCTTTAGCATTTTGACAGACAACTTGTTCCCACTTATAAACTTCATCCTGTTTCCCTGTGATTCTGATGTTATCTATCCAGACTTCTAGAAGGACCGTAACGGGTGCAGACCATTCTGGTTTAACTACATTCGGGACACCTGCCACAGCAGATGTCACGATCTGTAGTATTTCGGGACTTACTTTATACCCCATCGGTAAACGTGTGAGCTCGACAATCGTGTTATCGGCAACACGGCAACGAAATAGGTGACGCGTCTCTTCTGGTAAAGAAACTTGAAAAAATGACGCGCGTAAGTCCAAACACGATCCAACTTCTGATAACACCGCCGGCAAATACTGAGAAATGTGACCCAAAGGTACCATAGCTTCATACGGGTCTTCTTCATTTTTGTCACGCGGCCACGCAATCCAGCGGCGGCGAAAACCTGTGGATTTTTCCTCCACTACTGAGAAAGGTACTACCCATGAGCCAACCTCCTTGGAAGAGGCGTCTGCAATAACGCCTGCTTCTCGTAACAACAATGCATCTGCAACTGGTATTCTCCGGTGGCTCTCTACAGTCGTATACTTACTTGGGCATCGGCCCAACAAAGACCAAATATGTGTGAGTCTCGCAAAAGTCTCAGGATTGAGTCGATCCCACACCCAAGAAAAATCCAAAACAGGTACATTAACCTGTTGCAAAGGAATAGAGACCTCCTCTTCGGGTGTAGCCAAACGTGTATTCTTCGCTCGTCTCGTAATCGTACAAAAAACATGTGGTGAATACTTCTCCTCTGGAGCAATCCACGGTTCAAAACCTAGTGGATGACCCTGAATTACATCATGGCTACCACAGAAGAAACCTTGGTCAAGAGAGTCGTGTGATGACCCAGATAACGTGCGGTATTTTGTGGGAGGTCGAATGGGTCCACGTGCTTTGCCAATTGAGGGATCACGTGTGGATCCATCCCGTACTCTTCGACCAACTTTGCTGCGTGTCTCAAGGCGCCTCTTTTTATGGAATGCGCCGACGCGTTGTATGGGGATAAAATCTTTTCCACATCTCTGGTCTTGAGAGTGGTCAGATGCTCCTTTGGTTTCAACGTTGAAACCAGTTGTATCAAGTTGAACGCGTCTGTCCCCATTATCCGTACAAACCGTGACGCTCGATGGGGATCCACTTTTGCCGTTTTTGGCGTAACTGACCAATCCAGGATCAAAGATCCGTCGTTCATTCGCAGAAAATTCTCGCTTGTTAGAGCTGCGATTTCTGACCAACGGCTCGCCGTGATCCATGCAAGACGGAGAACAATTCTTTCCTTCCAATCTGTACGTGAGCGTATTATTGTATCCATTTCTTCCTTCGAAAGAGGTCGGGCCTGTTTGATCTCTGACCGTGCTGCTATCTTCTGCAGACCCATAATAAACATGTCCATGGGAGTTCTTTCCATGTTGAGCATCGCTCTCAACGATCTCGCATATTGCAGCTTCGTCGCTGGAGCCACCTCCTTCGCCGTGATAAACGCCACAGCACTCTCTTCGTTCATCGGTTCCCCGTGGCACCGGCAAAATATCGCAAATTGACCCGCCAGCGAGGTCTTTTGTTCCCAAGTCGATGGGGCCCACATCTCCCTGGCAATCTCGTTTGCCTTGCTCATGTACTTTTCCCATATGGGCGATGTCGGCGACTCGGCGTACCACAATCGAGCGTCGTTGACGGATAACGTCCCGTCCGTTGCCCGACGGTTGTGGCAGGCTACACGAAAAATCGGATGTAACTTCGGGGTCTTCGGAAAACGATTGCATTCCCGAGGAATGTTCTGTAAAGGGGCTGCCTCTCTCAACCTTCATAGGCGACGGGCAGCCCCATTCCGGTTTTTTGGGAAACGAGGTCTGTTCATATTCTCCGATCGTCCACCGAAATTCCTAGAGCGCACCCGGCAATTGGATGCCTCATGTCCAAACATCTTGCATAATTGGCAACGGAGAGATGAACCTTTGCTCTCCTTCTCGACCAAAGCTTGCGTGGCCCGTGCAAAAGCATCGGAATCGTTTACTGTCGCGTGCAAACGTGCGCGCACCCTCGAAATAGGAATGGACGGGTGGGCGTCCGCAAGGAGGGAAGCACGGAAATTATTCAGAAGCGACTTCCCATGTTTTATGACCGTTTTAGAAGGCCTATTAATCTCCTCAACAAGCTCAATCCATTCTAGAAGACTTTCGAAGGCTTCCTTCACTTTAACGGAAGTTTGACCCCAATAGTCAAACTCCCTTCTGAGGGCCATCTCCAAAGAGTGGACATCCCCAGCATGGATCCGTGGAATCCAAGTGGCGACATCAAAAATTTGGAATTCCATTGTTTCATTTTCGTCATCTGAAACGCAAGATGAGTCCTCGTTTTGGAGTAAAGGGGCGAGGTGTTCCCTGTTTTTTCTTAAGGGGTTTTTAGCCCCAACACCTTCTGGTGAAGAAAAAGGCTGCGACGAATTAACCCAATGGATGGGTTTACTTGCATTTGGCGTTTTTTCCACGCCCTGAGGAGACAAAAGCTGAGCCTCCTGTGTTCCATTCATTCCGACCATGGGATCCACTCTTCGATGGTTAACCTCACGCTGCGGTGGTTTTAAATCCCGCAATTTTTGATCCAGCTGATTGTTCTTTTCCGCCCATTCCTGCTGGGACTTTAAAATCAGCCTGTCTCTCTGCATCAGTTCTTGCTCCATGTTGCAGCGATAACGCTCCAAAGCATCATACTGCTCCTTGAGACGATCCATGGATTCTCTAACCATAATTTCTCTCTCCTCTAAAGCTTTTCCTCTCGTAGCCAAATCCTGGTTGGCCTCGTTCCACTGCCTATCAAGGAGCGCACATCGTCCCGCGAAATCAGCAGTGGCTTGATTGTACTCACGATTGAACGCTTCCCTTTCAGCTGCTAAAGCACCCTCTTCTCGTCCAAGGACTCTTGCAACATTCACCATAGGTACCAGTAGGTTTTCCTCAAATAGAGGCCAGTACGGAGTATGTAAATCCGCAATTCGATTACGAACAGCTGAATCAAACCAATGTCTCCATCCTGAAGGATCTTCAATAATAAGGCCAGCGTTCGTAACGGAAACAGTAGCCTCATTAGAGGACACGCCCTGATCCTCAAGATAAGAAAAAATAATTTTAGTGGGCCCATGCTGACGAATCTGTTCTGTCAGGCGGGTCCCTAAATCTTCCCATTGTTTTGGGGAATATGGTATTAAAGCCATTCTTAAACTAAACTAGCTTCAAAAAAAAACAAAACCGAAAATTCGAAAAAACCCCTTCCGACGCGGGATTGTATAAAAAACTTATACAGAAAAAGATAAAAACAAATAAGGGTAAGATAAATAAATTATTCAGATAGAGAACACAGGTTTATTAGCCAGCTCTGGCCGCACATTCTTTTCACAAGCTTCTAAAAAAGACAGTAAAAGAGTAGTAGTAGGTAAAATAAAAAAAAATCTTAGTTTTCGCTTTCTCTTAATCGACTTTTTTTTTTTTTTGTGTATGTATATGTCTTTATTTAATTGATTTTTATTTTTTTCTTACTGATTTTTTTTTTTTTTTTTTCGTTTCATTTCCTTTTATACCCTAATAAAGAAACAGAGATAAGAATACTACGCCTTCCAACCACGACGAATACGGAATTTAATATCTTTCTTCTTATTTTCTTTACTTCTGTTAGACCTATCAGCAGCAGATTCCTTTAGTCTCACTCCAACACGATGTGATCTCTTTGTCATATTAAATAACTTACCACGTTTTGCATGTTCTGCATGAGTGGAATTAAGTTTACTCTTCTTTTTCTTACGTGCCTCAAACTTTGAATTTGCCTTTCGCGCCTCTTGTGCCTTTGCAACCTTCTCCGCTCGATCTTCTGCTCTTTTCTTTTGTGTAAAATGTTCAATATCATGTGCGCTGAGGTCAGCAGAGATTCCATGAATAAGTGCCTGCCGCCGCTTAGATCGCTCCTCACGTTCTTTTAATTTCCCTCGCAGAGATTGATGACTCCCGTGTTGTTGCTGCAATCGACGAATACGTTCAAAGTCTTCATCCGTGAGAATGCGAACAGCTGCGGCTGAAACTCGAGAAGTTGCAGAAGTTGATGGAGCTGCATTAGAAGAAGAAGAACGTCTTGAAACTCGAGAGGAATTCGCCACAGCATCCTCAAACCACTCCCCTTCTTCATCTTCATCTTCTTCTTCTTCTTCGTCATTACTATTATTTTTTTTAGTTTTATTATTCATATCGATACTCTCATCATCGCTTTCATCCTCTTCCTCTTCATCATCTTCTTCTTCTTCTTCATATTCTTCTCCTTCTTCGTATTCTTCTCCTTCTTCGGATTCTTCCTCTTCATCATCTCCTTCTTCTAAAATATCACTGTACTCATTCTCTTCTTTTTCATCTTCTTCCTCATCACTGGTGAGCTTCTCTCTATCTTCTTCTCCAGTCCCAAGACTCACGACATCACTCTTTGAGTCTTCCTCACATCTCTGACGTTTTAATGGCCGCCCCCCTGCTGCTGCTGCTGCTGGTACCAACTGAGGACACTCATCATTATTATCATTTTCTTCATTTTCATCTGAAACACTCATGAAATCTCCTTCAATATCCTCCGGGTCACACAGACTACTGTCTGTTACCCAAGTCCCATCATCACTGTCATCATCTGAGCAACACGAGGAGGAGTTTGTTATTTTATCATTATCATCATCAATTCCATTATAAAGTAATTCAAGCCCTGGTACATCAGTGTAAACATGTTCCTTACCATATATAGGTTTAGGAACTTCATCAGAAGCTCCAGTACGACTTCCACGTAATTTACTTGGAAGTAAATCAGGATAAACATCTCGAAATAATTGAATAAGAGCACGGGCTGCCATCATAACACCTCTATCACCTCGTTGAGATTTATATTCGGCAAGATCTTTTAATAAATCAGCATTCATTGCAAGAGGTTGTCGTTTACAAATTTCACGAATAGTATTAAGTCCTACTGTAATAGCATCTGGTGAAGATCGATCTGAAACAAAATGATTTGCAATAGCTTTTACAAGTGGTTCAAGAACATCTGGAGGAATCATACGATGAACACACATAACGGAAAGTGCTAATAATTGTGTAGCATGTAATTGTGAAGGTTCCATATATCTTTCAAGAAATCCATAAAGTGGAAGGTGTACTACTTCATGTTCAGAAACTGTACGTGCAATAACATTTAAATAAAGAATACGAATTTCAAAACGTTCTGTTGTTTTTTGAAGTCTTGCAAGAAGACGTTCTACAAATTGTTGAGGATTTCGAAGAAGTCTTACAGGATCTACATGTTGTTTTGCAAATAATTCTTCTTCTTTTTCTTCTTTATTATATTTTCTTTTTACAGCATTCATTTCTCTAGTAAGAATACGTTGTCTTTTACTTGTCTTTTTAACAATTTTTAATTTTTGTTTCATACGTGAAATTTCACGACCTGGATCAGCTTCTTCATTACCATCAGCATCATTATCATCCATAGAAGATATTTTAGGCATTTGTAAAAGAAAAAAACGAAGAGCCGTACGAAGAATAGAAGTATGACGAGAAAAACAAGCTTGTGTAAGTACTTCAACAGTTCTTTCATTAGCCCAAATACGACGACGATATAAATCAATCATAACCATTTGTGCACATCGAGCTTGTATAGGATCATCATTCGCCATAACTTCAAAAAGAAAATTTTGTGCTTTTTTATTTACCATTGCTCCATTTTTTGCACCTGGCATATTTACTTTACGAATATCACTTACAATATGAGAAAGAATAAGTTTTCTTAAACTTTTATCACGTTCTTGAAGAAGTTGAAAAAATAATGGAAAAGAATTTTCTGCTGATACAATATTTCGTGAACGTAATAATGCTAAAGATTTAACAAGAGCGAGTCGAAGGTCTGATGCGATAGCGCCTCCTTTTGAATCTTGTAAAAGTTTTAAAACAATTTCTGCTACTTCACCAGCATATAAAGGAAAACAATGACAGACATGACAAACATAATTTAAAACGGCAACATATTGTGGATTACAAACTTGTTGAGACATTATAGTCATACTGAGTGCTTTGAAATGATCAAGTTGGGCGAGAAACTCATCACGATACGCCTCAGGATCACGACGAGTTCTATTTTGTAATAATAATAGTGTACCACGAAATGCTGGTTCCGTCATTTTATTATTTTAATATTATTATTATTTAGAGAGAAACAAAATAGAGAAAGATTTTAATTTAAATTTTAAATTTTCTCTCTTTTTAAGTTTTCCTTCTTAATTCTCTCTCCTTTCTTCTTTTCGTTCTTTATACTATAAATAGAAAAAAGAAAAATAAAGAAAAAATAATTTGAGGAATGGGTGGGAGAGAGAAAAATAATAATAAAATAAAAATAAAGTTTTACCCAGATATAATAATTAAAGATTTTTTTTTTATTATTAATATTATTATTATAAAGAAGTGGAAAAAATAAAATAATATTTTCCGTTTAGAAATTCCCATTAAAATCAAATAATTTTATAAATTTGTAATGTTTACTTGAATTTATTTCGGAATAAATGATAAATATAAATATGTATAATATTCTTATTAAATATATAAGAGAAAAAAGGCTTCATAAAACTATATATATATATATATATATATATTAGTCAGAGAAAGAACATAATATTATTATTATTATTATTTTTTTTTTTACAAATGACTAATAGTACTATTAATTAATGGACCTTGTCCACTTAAACTTTTCCACCAACCATTTATAAACATATTATTTGGATCCATTACCTTACGTAATTCTAAAAATTCCTCCCAATTATTTCCATACGATTTCTGTAATTGTGCTGGGCCCCATGTATAATACTTTGCCCAATGCGGCCTCCCACCAATTGCTGTCATTTTTTCACTAAAACTTTTATAATAATTTAATGTATCCGGTGCTAATTTTAAATATGGGCGATACATTACAATTCCAATCCAACACGTTTTTCGCCCAAATCCAGGAGAAAGTGCTGTAGAATCTGCATCAGTAAAACGAAATTCTACTGGAAAATGAACACTTAAATTTTGACTTTTAATAAGTTCACGTAATAATGTAAAAGCTTCTAATGTTTTCTCTGCATCAATCGCCCACTCACATGCCCATTGTTTAAATAAACAATCAAAAGTAAAACACTCAAGTGGGGTTCCGTATTGTATTTCAGGTGCAGCATAAAATATTCGACGATATGTTCGATTAATATAAGGTTGTAATTTAGGATAATATGTTGAAGTTGCTAATGCTGCCTCTACAACATTATGACGAAGCCAATTTCCTTTTATTTTTTTAATTATTCGCGTTTTACATGCTTTTTGATCTTTTTTCCATTTTTTATATTCCATTATCTCTTTCGTATTATTATTATTATTATTTTCTATCTCCACACATTTACCAATAGATTCAAAACAAAATTCCGTATTCGGCATCCAAAAGAAACGATAAAACTCTGAATTCATAACGCGTGTCTTAAGAGTTTCAGCATGAATTAATTTTTCAAGTTTTATTGGAGAACTTCGCACACACCAAGTTTGTTTTTTCTCTGCTTGTAATGTTACTTGAACTATAACTCCAAGCATTCCAAGATGACATGCTACAAGAGAAAGTTCTTTAGGCGTTTTAATAGAATCAAATTTATGAATTTCACCATTCCCATCAATTAATATAATTTCCGCAACATAATCTGAAAGACATTTTGTATGAATTCCACTTCCATGTGTTGCGGTGCCAATAGCTCCAGCAATTGTTGTAAAAACATAAGAAGGGACGCAGCGAAGCATGAGATTGTGTTCACTAAGTTTATTAAATATATCTTTTAATAAAGCTCCACCCTCACAGATAATTTGTTGTTTTTCTGTATTTACGGATATAATTTTATTAAGATAATTCATATGAATAAGATGGGCATCTGTGAAAGTACATGTATTAGGACTTTTACCCCCACCCACAACTCGACATCGCTCGCCTGTTTGTTTTAATTTTTGTAAAATTGTTTTAATTTCAGATATATTTTTAGGATAATGTTCTTGACGTGGGTAGCATTTTCCAATACCCGCCATATTTGTCCATCCACGAGGTGCACTGCTGTTAACTTGCATTTAAACAAAATTAATTAATATAGGATTGATAAAAACTTTAAGTAGTTATAATATTGTTACTATTAAGAAAAAAAAAAACGAGTAAAAGAAAAAATATATATATATTTATTCATTAATGAATGTAGTAAACATAAGAAAAATAATAATAATAATAGTAATAAAATAGAATTATCTAAAAAAAAGAGGATGAGAAGACTAAAGGATAATAAAAAAATAAAAATAACATTTACTACTCCTTTAATCTTCCAATACAATATTTCTTAAACAATCTTACTGTTGAGAATTCATGATATTGAGAAAATAATTCTGCACTATCTTTACCTCCTGCTCCATCAAGAATTAAAAATCCACCAGGATGTTTAGAAACAAATGAACTCACATTAAGAACATTTTTATTAATTACTAACCATAAATCTTTCTCAGAAGCATGTTGTGCAATTTCATCCTCTGTGTAATATATTAACTGAGGACAATGAAAGTTACCTGATTTATTAAAAAATAACTGAACGCTATCCTTTATTTGAGAAATTTCCTTTTTATTCACATTATTTTCATTATTATTTTTACTATTATTTGGGATCGATGCAATTAATAAAATATAAACTAAGAATGACAATAATATTCCACTAAAAATGGTAATTATTGCTCTCCATAACCCTCTTCTTTGATGATTAATAAAATTCATTTTTTTCCCCCTCCAACCTTAAACTCTTACTTATATCCCATAAAAAAAAAAAAAAAAACAAGGTTTAAAATGTACTACATATTAATTCTTTATTTTATTTTTCTTTTTCTCCTCCTCTTCTTCTTCTACAGTTTCAACTCACATGTTTTTTTTTTTTTTTTTCTCAATTCATGTCACAAAAAAAAAAAAAAAATCATGATGAGCCAATAACAATAATAATAAAAGTATATATATATATAATATAATACAATTGAAAAAAGAGAGGAGTTGGGGTGGATAGATAAAAAAAAAAAAAAAATACGGTACGAAGTCTTAAATAGTTATCTCAAAAAATAAAAAATAAATAAAGTTATCAATCCTTAGAAGAAGTGTAGTATTCACGAACAAGAGCTATAGCATCTTCAGGAATAAAATCCCTTAAATCTGCATTTGGATCATTTTGTAAAAGTTCACGAATCACTGAAGAAGAAATAGGACTATCAAGAATTTCTGTTTCTTCAAACTGATAATTTAAGAGATTTAATATTTCTAATTTCATTTCCCCATTCTCTCCTGTTATATTTTCCTCAATTGTAGATCCTTTTGTTTCTAATATTTCCTTACATTTCGGTAAACCATGCCGCCGCACTACCATAATATTATAATTATTTAATAATAGTGTTAATGTTTTAATTGGCCAACACCCAGGCCGAAGAAATGATTCAAATATATCTGTTCCACATACAAAATATATATTTATTGGATGTTGCTGCAACCAAAGTTGTTGCACTACTCCTGGGTTAGCATCCTCCTCATACCATTGTTGAATTTCTTTTTGTAAATGTTCTAAAACATGATATGTACGAATATAAGTATTATTTATTCCTTCCCATGTATCAATAGATAATGTTGGATGTGATTTTACTGCAGCTTTACATATCTTTGAACGAACCGAAAAAGGATATAAATTTTTTTTTCCATAATTATCATTAACAGGAGAGAGAAATCCCCCAACAATTAATGTTTCCTCACCATCTATTGTATTTAAATGTTGAAATGCAGCATCATACATTGCAATATGTGCGTTATGAATAGGATTAAATGAACCACAAATAACTAAAACTATAAAACGTCGTACAATTGTTATATCAATTTTACTCCATGGTATTAATTTAGAACAGTCTAAACAATATGAATTTGAACCCTCTTTCATTGTTTTGAACGTTAAATGATCTTTTTTCCTTCTTAATATTTATATATATATTTATATATTTATCTATATCACTCTTGAGAGTTACAAGATCAAAAAACAAGGAAAAAAAATTTAATTAACTAAAGATTTAAATAAATAAATAAATAAAAAATGTTCAACTGAAATAAATAATAATTTATATCCTATTATTTTTCCCCCATGCTTATTTTTATTCTCTTTATTATCAGCAATTTCGATAATCCATTCTTCCTCTCATCACCACAACATACAATTACATGTAAAGAAAAAAAACAAAACAAACAAAAGAGAAGAGCAAAAGAAAAGAAACAACCTGACATCATATATATATATATATATATATATATATCTAATCTCTTTATTATTATCATTATTATTATTATTAATTAATGTAAATCATTCACAAGTTCCTCCGGCAACTGCTGCGTTGTTGAAATTGTCCCATCCAAATACGATTGATATTCTCTCTCTCTTCCTATAGGAATTCTCGGAATCCCTAACTGATACGTTTCCACATTCTTTATATACCAAATTTCTTTTTCTAAAATAAAATCATCCAAGTCCTGTCGCTCTGGGGCAGCTGACATATATTCTCGTGATACTTCAATCATAACTCCAGTTGCCCCAGCAGCTACTCATAAAGGCATTCTATAAATTGTGTGTAAAGGTAATATTAAACAAGCTGCAGCACAGAGAATGCCTAGTGGAGTTGCACTATTAAATTCTAAAACACGAGCAAGCCAGCGGGCGGTGAGGAGACGCTCCTCTGGAGATATTTCATCATAATTATATAAAGCATAAAAGTGTAATAGGATAATAATATTGTCTGGGGCGTACTCGTGAGGGGTGAACTGGGATAATACCAACACGCTCCCAGAATGTATAAACAATTTCCTCATTATCTACTTCTATATTATTATTAATATTATTATTAGAAAGAAGAAGAGGTGGGGCTATTTCAAGTCGAACATTGCGTAATCCTCATCGCCACGCAGAGGCCACTTGTTGTTCTGCTAATAATTCAAAATAATCTTTTTGCATTTCATTACTATAAATAACTCCAGGCACACACACTTGTCTTCGCAAGCGGCGCCATATTCGATCTAAACTCATATAATTTTTACCTGATGTCTACAGGGGTGGGGGTGGAGGGGAAATATATAAATAATAATAATAATAACTTATAGTAATTTGCTACTTATTTTTGGATGTTATTCTAAATTAGGAATAGTTTTCTTTTTTTTTTTTTTAATAATAATTTTTTGTTATACGTAAATAAACAGTTCTAGTGTTATTGAACGCTAATAAATATATATATATATATAATGCCAAGTATTGTCCCCTTCTGACTAAAATGAAGTTTGTTATTAGAAAACGAAAAAGAAAATCAAAGAAAAAGAAAAAGAAAAACAAATGGGGAGAAGAGAAAAAAAAAAATTACAAATAATAAGTACTAGCAATACAAAGAGACAGGGGGTAATCAAAAATAATATTAATTCTATATGAAATACACACAAACACCCACGCAAACAGAAATAAAGTGAATTGGAGTACAGTCAATTAAATATATATATATATATATATATATATATATATTTAAAGATGGATTGTAAAAGAATGATAGGGGTGGGGTGAGGGGGGAGAAAAAAAGAGAGAATGAAATACTGAAAATCACTGAGAGAACAAAGTAAAATAAATAAATGTTAGATTAAAAGAGACAAATCAAGAGAGAAAAAGGTGGGGGAAAAAGGCCGCTTAAGAACTGTGTAGAAGTAGAAAGTCAGCAAAAAAAAAAGGGGAACAATTTATAGATATATATATATATATATATATATATAATTCATGAAGCAAAATATTTAAAAGAAAAATAGGAAAAAAAAAAAAAAAAAGAACCAGTAAAAAAGCAAGGCATTACAAGTAAAAGAAAAAGAAGGAGATGAAAAATAAGAAAAAAAAAAAAAATGAAATAAGAATAAATAATTTTTAACAGCGACTTGTATTATATTTATTACAAGTGATTCAAAAAAAATTAATTCAAAACTGGAGGAAAAAAAAAAAAAAAAAAAAAAAAAACAGCGACACGTCCTCGCATATATATTTACGTATGCATTTGAGGAAATATATCTTTCAATAATACTTTTAGGAGCCTAAATCGTGTCCTTTTCTTTGCTTTCTTCCTTTTCCTTTTAAATAAAAATCAATAATAAAAAAAAGACTGACAGTAGATAATAATAAATTAAAAAACAACATAAACCCTTTCGTTGCTTTAAAATATAAAATACGCAATGTCACAAAAAAAAAAAAAAAAAACAATTATATACGTATATATTATAATAATTATCATTTTTTATTTTTTTATTTTTTGCCTTTTTTTTTTATATGATTAAGAAAAAAGAAAACTACATTAATATGCAATTAATTTCTTTTTGCCCCCTTTATGTATCTATCTATCTCTCTCCCTCTTCCTCTTTTTAGAAAAAATTAAATATAAAATATAAAGATATTATTATTTTTAATTTTTTTAAGATTCATTTTGTGCCTTTCTTGCTTTATTTTTTTCAGTCAGAGCTTTTGTTTTAATTATTTTTAGCTTCCCCTCTTTCTTCGGCACTCTATTTAACTGTTTTTAGGCGAAGGGTGGGGGAAAAAAAATAAAAATAAAAAGTACAGAGTAAAATAATTATAGTTTCAAATTTAAAAACCGATTATAATCTTTTTTTTTTTTTTTAATTCCGTATGTGTGGTTTTTTTTTTTTTTTTTTTTGTTTTGTTTTGCTTTTCACTGTTTGAGAAAATTCTAAAAAAAGTTAATATATATCTTTTTCTTTTCTTTTTTCTCTCTTATACACTCACATTTCTCATCGTTTTTTTTTTTTTTTTTTTAACTTGTGTAATTTAACTTAAATTGACCTTCATAAATTTTTAATATATAATCGTTCGCTCAAACATTTTTTTTTTTTTTTTCTTAGTTCCCTCCCCCGACCTTTCTCTTTTCTTCATATATATATATATATATATATATAAAAGTAAATATATATAATTACGTTTGTCCATTTCATTTTCTCTTAAAATACTGGCTGACATTTCACCTTGGGGTTATGCAAAATAATAAATAAATAATTCAGAAAAAAAAAAAAAAAAAAAACAAGCACAAAGAAAAAAAAACAATAAATAAATAAATAAATATATATATAATGACCAAAATTAAAAAAAAAAAAAAAACAGTTTTATTCTACTACTCAGTACGACTGTCATCCATTTAGCTATTTATCGTGATCATTTTTTTTTTTTTTTGTTATTTTTAAGAAATATTTTGTTTAACTCTTATTTTTAATTCGTCTTAAGTTTTTTTTTTTTTTTCCCCCTTTTTTAATATATATATATTGTTTCCTGCTGTCGATTCTCTGTTACTGTTAATAATAATAATATAAGGAATAAGAATGAATAAGGAATAGCACTAATTTCACTTTTTTTTAGTACAACCCTCATCTCGAAATGTGAGGGAGGGAACAATTTATGTTTCCTTGTAGTTTACGTTGCGTTTCTCTTAATTTCACTAATATAATTTTTTATTTCCACCTCCGACCGTGCATTTATTAGCAAATACACACAGCCCATTCTCAAAACTATTTTTATTTTTTTCGTTTTTTTTTTTTTTTATTTTTTTTTAATTATTCCACTTTAATTTAGTCTATTTTTTTTTTTTTCTCCCTCTTTTTTTTTGTTGTTACAGATCCTCATTGAAACCTGTACTTCGGAGTTATTGAAAACGTGAACCATAACCTCAGAGAGTATTATTAATAATTATCTTTATCATTATTAATATTTTCTTTATAAATAAATATATATATTTTATATATGGAGTTCCAATTCTTTTTTTCCCCCGCCCCCTTACAAGTCGATTAGGTGATCATATGTATTTATATGTTTATTTGGAATTTACTTTTCTCTCTCTCTTTTCTCTCTCTCTCTCTCTCTCTCTCTCTTATCAGTCATACTTTTCTTCTCTTTTTCATCCCATACTATTTTTCATTTTTTTTTTTTCTATATATATATATATATATATATATCTTCTTCTACTGCCTTCTCAGCGTATGAAAACCCAACCAAAAACCCCACCATACCCTAATTATTCATCTATTCACCATCTTAGCCTAATAATTTTACCTTAAAAAAAAAAAAAAAACAATTATTATTATTAATTAATAAAAATAATAATTCTTTTGTTGTTGTTGTTGTTGTTGTTTACTATAGATCATCAATCGGCACCCGCGGTGGTTCATCATCTTCCTTACGTTTTAGAATAATAACACTATCTGGTTTTATATCATAATAACTCACAGATTCAATATCATCCTCCAACACTACTTTCCCTTCCGCTCGAATTAAAACTTGTGATGTTGGTGGAATTTTATACACCTGATTTAAATATCTTTTAAACGTATGAATTCGTACCTTTTGCCAGTCCCCAAATATCTCATAACTCTGCTCCCCATGACTTACAATAATTTTATAGGCATTTTCAGCTTCAGGACTTATTGAACTGAAGTTAACACTCGCGAGGGCCTCCGCCGGCATTCGTTTTCGAGCCCCATCCCCATTTGAAATTCCCTCCGTTTGTGCAATTTGCCCTGGTGTGTGGCGAAACATTTTTTCATGTCTTGCAACGTGCCCGTGATAGCATGGGAATAATCGACACGTGTGGGCATACTTGCGTTGATGTTTTCTGTCATTTATATATTTACAAACACCATCGTTAGGGCAAAGTGTTAATTCTTCTGCTAATGAGCTCGCACTACTTCCAGAAATAGTGGAAGACTCCTCCCCGCATTTACCTTGTCGTGGTGGTTGTTGTCTATCACTCCTTGTCCTTGATCCACCTCGACCAAAAGAATTATTATTATTATTATTATTACTGGGGCTTCTTATATTTGTAAGGTCTGTATGATAAGATGGGGCCATGGGAGGCAGGACGGGTGATGTAAACTCTGTGCCGCGTCGCATTATATTAACAGATGCCACAGGTGGAGAGCCTAAACGTTGTGTGAATATGTGAGACTCCGGCGGAGGTGATCGCACCATACTCACATTATTATTATTATTATTATTATTATTATTATTATTATTATTATTATAGTGATGATTACCTCCTACTCCTACTCCTCCCACCACAATCGAAGTCGACCCATTCATATTATTATTATTATTATTATTATTATTATTATTATTCATAACAGTTGGGGCAGAACATGAGAGGGATGGGGATGCTGCCCGCGCGAGAGCTGGTGGCATTGCAAACCCCGCAGGTGCATAACTGCAGGCGTAGCCAGGCATCACATGTGTATTACCTCCCCACCCATTATTCATATTATTATTATTATTATTATTATTATTATTATTATTATTATCAGGTGGGAGGCTGGCTGGGGCGTGAAAGGAGCTGTTAGAGCTCCAGGCAGGAGGAGGGGAGCGGAGGGCCCCACACTCAGCGGGGGAGGTGGAGAGATAACTCCCGTGCCCCTCGCGTGAACTTAAAATAGGGCTCTGCAGTCTATACCTGGGCTGTACTGTGAGTGGGGAGGTGCTGAAGTCCTCCTCCTCCTCACGCCGACTGCGGGCTACAACTTGTACAGGACTGGAGGCCATTCGTACTTTATTATTATTATTAGTGTTGTTGTTATTATTATTATTATTATTATTATTATTATTGTGGCTAACGAATGTAGTCGTATTCATACTAGAAGGAACTATTGGACTACCACTAATATTATTATTATTATTATTGTATGTGGCGTATGGGAAATGAGTGCGTGAGACATGGGAATGACTCGTCTCACCATTTTCATAGGAAGCCACTACGATGGCAGGGTCTCTACCACTTATTTTTCCCTCCATCTTTTTTTTAACAATACCTATTTTTTTTTCTATTTTTTTTTTTTTTCTACTTTTTCTATTTCTTTTTTTAATTTTTTTTTTTTAATTTATTATTTTATATATTATTATATATTTTCTTTTTATGTTTTTTTTTTTTTTTTTTTTGTTTGTTTTGTTTGTCTCTCTCTTTTTTTGCTACTACTAATAAAGAAAGAAAGAAAAAAAAAGCAATATTTTTGTTTGCTTTATTTCTTTCTTGTTTATATGCTTCGCCTTAAGATAATAGCGTAGAAGTGACGCCCTCTAATTCTGTGAAGAAAAACAAAAAATCAAGCACAAAAGAAAATAATAATAATATAATTAATGAATTATGTCCAGAAAAAAAGGGTAGAAAAAGAAGACATATATTCTATATTTAGTTATTATTATTATTATTTTTTTCTTTTTTAAATAAGAAAAAAAAATAAATAAAAAAAAAAGCCCTAGTTTCACTTCAGGTAGATACAGTCAGATTTCGAAAGAGATCAACTAAACTTGATTTTAAGATACCATTATTTATGGAAAGTTTTACACTAATAACTAATGTAAAAATCCATGATATAGGTGTATTATATGAAATATTATTTAAAAAATGTCTATCATTTTTATAATAACTATCATTTTTAACTAAATTATAAAGTATTGTAATAATAATACTAGAAATTTTTTCCATAAGTTCTTCTCTATTAATTCCTTCAATTGCAAGATTAAACCAAGCTGATACACTATCTAAACTACCATCATTTCCTATTAATTCACTCATTTCTAAAAATGAATGGCCATAAGAAGTTTTTAAAACTTCTAAACGATCCATATTACAATTTAATTTAACTTGATCTTTAGATAAAAATAAAAGTTTTAAAATTTCTTCGGTTGTGGTAAAATTACTTTGATTTTTTTCAGGTTTTGTAGCAAAAGGATAATTTATAACATTTTTTCGATAAGCTAAAGCAAAATTTTTTAAAGATAATGAAGCAATTTCAAGCCAAGTTACTGCAATATCTAATAAAACACAAAAATCATTACTATCTGATATTTTAAATAAATTTTCATTTATAATATCTTTTGTTGTTTGTAAATTTGAAGATTCATTTTTTTCTTTTAAACGAGATAACCATTTAGGTAAAACAATATTTTTTACAATATAAATTAGTAAGTCTTTTGAACTCATTAAGTATGCTTGTCGAATATTTTCTACACAAGCTTGATCAAGAAGAAAAGAAAGAAAATCATTATAATTCATAGCATAATCCGCAATCCAATTACCTTCTAATCGTACTAATGATTTTATATAATTCGCAATTTCAGGATTAAGATTTTCTGAACAGTGTCTCATAAAAGTAAGTTTACAAGAACCGATAAAATTCATTTCACATTGTGTCATAAAAAGTTCAAAAGAAGGAAAAAGTATTAAATTATCAAGTATATTTGCATCAATTTGTAAAAATGGAAATGCTATATAATTAAGTTTTGTTAAAGAAAAAAAAGTACGACGTAAAATTTCTTCTATCTCATAACATTCATTCTCTGATGGAATAATCCAACGATTATTATTATTATTATTTGGTAAAGTTTCTGATACTTTATAACAAGATTTATCAAACATATACTGTAATTTATATTCTTTTTGTTTAGATAATTGATATTCAAGTATTGATATTTCATTTAATCCTAAATTTGTTGTATCTAATGATGTTGAAGCACAATAACCTTTATCACTATTAATATTATTATCCTCTATAAGCCATGTAAAATCACCCCCAGCAATATTATTTTCACTATTATTATTATTATTATTATTATTATTATTAAGAGATGTTGTAGTAATTTCGTGCATTTCATGAAGAATTGCATCATGTTCACGTCTACCAATATTCATAAGAGAAAATCCAATAGCAAATCGACCTAATATACCAATTTGACGCTCTAAACGATATAATTTTTCTTCTTTTTCCCCTCCTTTATTTATTTTTTCATTAATATTAAAAATAAGTTCTGTCTGTACATTACGTAATGATGAAAATGAAAGAGATTCATATTTTTTAAGAATATCTAATTGATCATGAATTGTTTCAAATGAATTAAATAAATTTCCTAATCTTTCTACTCTTGATGCTTCTTTTATTAAATATTCTTCTTCTTGTTTTTGTTCTACTCGAACAGCACGTCGTATAAGTGATATTTCACGTTGATCTCCTATATTTTCATTATCCATAGAACGAATATTAGCAATATTTAAATTTTGTTCTAGTCTTTCTCGTAGTCGTTGAGAATTTAAATCACGCCTCCATGAAGAAGTGAGTTGATTCCAATCATTATTTTGTTTTAACTCAATTGTAGTACGTTTTTTTTCTTCTTCTTCTAAACATTCAATAATTTTACTATCATTTTGTAATAAAATACGCCAAAGATTTTCAAGCAATCTAACGGCATTATTTTCAAGAGTTAAAGATTCTAATAATAATATAAATACTTGAATTGAAACCCTATTAGTCATTACATTACTACATAATTCAATATTTCCTTCTTTTTTAAATGTATATAAAAACCTAATAATTTCATTTTTAGATAAATTTTTTAATTCTGTACAAATATGACGAATTGCAATAATTACAGTTTTATCTGAAATAGATGGAGTTGAATTAGTTGTTAAGAAATCATTAATATATTTTTCACTAATAAATCGACTCCATAACTCATCTTGAGCCAACTCATAATGTAAACATGCATCCCAACATTTTAATGCTATTGAGCGATTTTCTACCATTAGTACTGTACTAATAAAAAAAAAAAAAAATAATAATAATAATAAGGAAAAAAAAATCATTTAACCAAAAAAAAAAATATTATATTCAGATATCAAAAAAAATATATATATATATATCACCTTCTTTTGATAAAAATACATTGAATAAATTTTAATAACAATGATAAACAATAAAAATAAACAAACAAGAAAAAATAAAAACTCTATTTACGATAGTGGTCGTACACGCAGACGAATTCCTGTTTCAGATGATTCCTCCGTATTTGCTGCAGAAGGATCTATAATATGTTTATAATGCCAAAGTGATGCATCTCTAGCTGGTAAAATAATTTGTTTTCGTTCTAATGATAATTTTCCATTTTCACGTTCTGCAAGTAACATATCTCGCTCTTGTGTTAATTGATCTATAACAGCTCTCATATTACGATGTAGTTCATTTAATTCCTGTCGATCTTGTGATTCAATAGATTTATACTGCTCCACCTGTGCTCGTAATAATTTATTCTCTTTCATTAATATATCATAATCTTCAACTAGAGTTTGTTTTTCATTATTTCGAGTTGAAGCAATAATAGGTCGCCATTGTGTATTTCCTATATTATTATTATTATTATTACTATTATTATTATTTCGTGAGAGTGATGACATAGCTTCTACAAATATAGAATATAATAAACGAGCCCCATAATTTGCCTCAATCACAATTGCCGCCCGCACACCATTTTCACGTTCCTCTAAAGTTCTCCTTTCCGCTGCTTGACGTAAAATATATTCTAAACGTAATCGCCGCTGTAAATCTACTACCTCCGCCTCTAATTCATTATTATAAATAATATATGATGCTGTATCAAGGCCGCCTCCAGTGTGATTTTTAAAATATGAATTATCTTGTGTTTTACCTATATTATTGGAAAATCTACGAGGAATCACTGCGGGGGAGTGTTGTGCCTCATGTGTGTTTACACTTTGAGAATTTGGAATATAGGAATTCACTCTATTATTAGTACTAGAATTTGAAATAGTTTCTTTATATAATAATGAAGGTGTAGAGTTTATACTTTGTAAAGGTGATGGACTGCGAATAGCACGGCGGACACGTCTCTGTTGCATTAGTTATTAGAAACTTTTTTTTTTAGAATATACAAACACAAACACAAAAATCAAAGAAAAAAAGTTATATATATATATATATATATCAAAGTACTCTAATAGAAAACTATTTTTCTAGCTCTATGTTTTTTTTTTTCTTTTTTTTTCCACGAATTTACGTAAAAGAGCAGAAAAAAAATATGGGTGAAAAGAAAAATATACTTTACACTTACACTAAGAGAAATAAATGTAAATGTATAATAAAAACCCAGGAAGAGATAGAGAGAGGAAATAAAGGGGAAGTATAGCAAATTCAAGAAAAAAAACTACATTTTACTATATCTATGGATCAACTTACGAAAAGGGGATTTCTTTTTATGGTATCTCTTCTGCTTTATACCCCAACAATCCCCTTCGCCAAGTTAGACGCTGAAAAGGCCATTTCCCCGAGACAAAACCATCAGCCAAATTATAAAGAAATTGCATATAATTAAAAAAGTTGCTTGGACACTTTTAAAGTCCAATGATGATAAATAAATACTGAAATTCCTAGGCTAATGCATGTGATTTCGTTGATCCTTTTAAAGTTGCTCCTTTAAAAAGAAGTGTCATTCACCCAAATTTCAATTATTGATGGCAATGACTGTTGAAAAGGATAGAAGAGCGAAGCGTAACGCACGAGCTTCCACTTGCAAAATAAGAAACGAGTCCCCTTCCACCATCGACCCTCTCGGGATTTTAATCTCAGCAGAATCTAATATCAGAACTGCACCCCCATCAATACAAAGATGTATCTGTAATTAAAACTGTTCTGGGGTACAATGTTGGGTGAAAATTTTCGAGGTCTTTTAGATAACAAAAACGATTTTAATGCCTCACCCAAATCTGGCTGCTATTGGCGGCAATCGCGGGGCAGATGTGGCAGCGACAATTCTTCTATTTAGTGCAGATAGTCGCCTTCTAACTGATTTTAAAAGAAAATAATATTCAAATAACCTTATGTCAAGCACTGTGACTGCATAAAAACAAAGGGACATCACTGCTTTCATGCCCGCAATTGTCCATTTTATTATATCCAGTTAAAATCCAATCGAACGCAGTAGTTTATTACCCAAAGAAACGGTGGGTTCACTATGACAAAATTCAACACCCAAAAAAGGGTATAATGCGATATACCAAGTAATACTTCACTAATGGTGGCCTTGCGCCGCTGCGTTCGGCAGACAACATTTTCTCCCCAATTTAAAATTGATTACCTGTTCCCAGATATTTGGATATTGTTAATCCAAAACGCCGACCTGTAAAACAGAGGAGGGGGTCATCATTTTGAGCACCACAACTGTTCCAACTTCAGCTTTAGCAGACCTAATTATTTGTATAATTTCCAAACAGGCTTTGCAACCTCATGGGCAAATGGGTTAAATGAACAAGAGAATCATCGGCAACACGTTAATAAAAGAATTTTTGAGCTTTGGTTGGTAAGGCAAATTGAAAGAAAGATGCCTTTAAGTCAATACAAGAGGCGATCTCCGATATCACTGCTGGAAGGTATCTGGAAATATTCATCCCAAATGCGGTTCGACCGAATAAGAGTCATTGGCATTCTTTTCCCACTGCCATGCAGTCCATCGCCACCGACACCCGTTCAGTTTTTCCTCTGTCATTAAAAAAGGGAATAA
>JASANY010000694.1:0-22391 GCA_030849755.1 Trypanosoma avium
TTTGCGTAATAGAATCCCCAACGCCGCTTCAAAGTGCGACTTCGCCGCCTTTTTTTCTTTATATTTAAGGGCGCCTCACTTTCTCCATAGAAAAAGTGTCACCGCAGAATGCGGGGAGAAGGCTCTCTGAGCCTACGAAATTGTTCTTTTTTTAAAAACTTTTTTGGGGTTTCGGGTCGTGATCATGGGGCTGTTTTGGCCTCATGAAATATTGCTGAAAAGATGGGACTCCCGCTCGTATTCGAGAAGCTGGGTACACAGCCGCTGGGTTTCGGGTAAAAGTGTAAAAAAAAAAAAAAGAACACGCTGTGCGAGACGGCCCGCCCTTTTCCCCCACGCACAGACCTTTGGAACGAAAACTTTTAGAAAAATGCCACCCGCGGCAACCCATCGGATAGGCAAAGGTTGTGCTGACAGGGCGTGGTTCACGCAACGCCCACCCTCAAAAAAAAAAAAAAAAAAAAAAAAACGACGGATCGAAACTCGTGTTTTGGCCTTGTGTGGTGCGGGAGTGGGGGGGGGGGGGTCCCAAATCAAGAGACAGACCTCCCCGCCAGCTTTTTTTTCCTTTCGTTTGGCCGCTTTTCTTAGCATTCCCTTTGGTCTCTCTGTGGGAGGGTTTTTCTTCCAGTAAAAAATTTTCTTTATTACTATTGTTGCGCTTCGCCGGATGTGGGGGGTGGGTTCTGTTTCCTGCCCGGTCGGTCGCAAGCCAAGCGCAGGGGCCACCCCCGTTTGAAAATTGAAGGCGGGGGAAAAAAAAAGGAGAGGGGGGGGGTGGCGACAAGAACTTCCTCCTGGAATGCCCGCGGCTTTTCTTCTCTGTCTCGCACGGGGGCCCGTTGCTCCTCCACCCTCGGAGGGGGTTGCCGAAGGGAAAAGCGGGCGGGCGGGCGGGCCGGGGCGCCGGGCGCAGGCGTGCGACGTCGCCCCGTTTCTTTTTAGTGGTCGGGTTGTGGTGGTGCCAGTCCCCGCTCGCATCGCAATCCCGGTGGCGGGGCGGTTGTTCCTTTTTTTTTTTTCTCCAGCTGGCGCGGGGTGTCGTTGCCGGTGGGCTGTCACTCGCCGTTCTTTTGTTTTTTTTTTTTTTTCTATTCTCGTGTTGTTATTTTTTTTTTTTTTTTGTTTCTTAGTGGTGTGATGTCTGTTGTATTTATTTTTTTTAAGTTTCGTTGGTTTATTTATTTATTTATTTTTTTTTTTTGGCCGGCGTCCGCGTTAAAGTAAAATGAATTTAAGGAGAGAAATTCTTTTTTTTTTTCTTTGTATTGAGATTGAAATGGATATTTAATTAGAATAATTTAATTATTATTGTCTCTAGATGCCTCTGAAAATCTTTAGTATTTTTTTTTTTTGTTTACCAACCTCGATATTGTTTTACTTATATATATGTTTTTTTTTTTTTTTTGAAATGAATCTGTACTTTCCGAAGAAGAATAATAATAATTATTATTTTATTTATATTGAGTTAAAAAAAAAAAAAAAAATAGAATTTTATAAATTTTTTAAATGTTAAATTGGTGGGAAAGAGGGGTGGTAATGGAAATAAAATATATGTTTTTATGCATACATAATCTGCAATGATTTGTTAAGATAAATATATATTTTTTCTTTCTTTCAAGAATGATATTATATCTTTTGTTTTGAAAACTCTTTATGTTTTATGAAAATAAGTTCAATAATATTTTTAGTTTTAAATAAAAGAAACAAAAGATGTTTATTTTATCTTTCTTTCTTTGGCACTCTCATGTCTTTTTCTGAATTTTTATTTTATTTTATTTTGTTTGGATTAAATATATTGCGTTTTTTTTTTTTCTTCCCTCTCAGGTTCTTTGAAATTATTGATCTTGTTTGTGTGATGAAGTTTCTTTTTTTTTTTATTTTTGGTGGTTGTTTGTTTCTTTTTCTCATAATTTTAATTCATTAGATAGAGTCTTATGGCCTTCTTATTGATTTTTTACTGGATATGTAATGCTGCTTGAAATAAAATATTCATAAAAATATTGTAGAAATAAATGGAAAGAATTTTCTTTTTTTTTTGTTTGTTGACAGGTGTTAGCCTTGCTTTTTTTTTTTTTTAAATTATAAGAAGTATATTATTTAAGAGTGGGGCTAGGTCTTGGTGGGAGGCATGAATCAAATTTATTCCTTATATAAAGTAATATCTTGAAATAATATTATTTCCCCACCATCCTCGTTTATAAAACTCGAGGAATTACTAAATAATAAATCTTTCTTTAATAGTTTACAAAGGGAATTACCATGGGAAACGTTTTTTTTTTTTTGTTTGTTTGGGAGGTGGCTTTTTAAACAATACTCTATGATTTTTTTTTTTTTTCTTTTCCCCCTCTTGAATTAATAAACTTATTTCAAGGATATACTAAGTTTTTTTTTTTTTTTTTCCTTTGGTAGGCTGCGCACTTTTGTATATTATATAAGATAATAGTATAAATGGAAAATATTAAATTTGTGGAGATAAGTAATAATCTAGTTTGTTTTTTCTTTTTATTTTGAATAGCCCTATTTTTCTTGTCCCTTGGTAACCCCTGTCACAAATAATGAGAAAGAGAGTTGATTTCATATTTTGTGAAACGTTAAACAAAGCAATTTGTCGTAAAAATAATAATAATAATAACTATATGGTTTACAAACTAAAATTTCTATTATTTGATTTTTTTTTATAAACCAGTAGGATGGCCATTGATTTTTTTTTCTGCTGTGACTAGATATTGTTCTCTTTTTTTTATTATTGTTTTATTTTGCCTTCTTCCTTTCTAAAAAAAAAAAAATAATAATAAATAAATAAATAAATAAATGATAAATTTCCATAACATAGTATATTAGTTTTTTTTTTTATCTATTGGGAAATCAAAATACAAAAAAAGCATCTGGACCGAAAAAGTTTTGAGATCAACTAATATATATTTTTTTATAGTTGGATGGGCTGATTATTTATTTATTAATTTTTTTTTTTACCCTGCTTTTATTTGATTATTTTAATTTTTGCAATTTTAGTTTTCTTTATTTCTTTCTTTAGCAAGAAAGAGAGAATAAAATATAATCGCTTTGGCGATATACAGAATTTTTTTTTCGTTTCTTTTAAATTATACTTTATGTTGCTTTTTTTTTTTTTTTTGGCAATGTGAAAGCAATACATTTTGTATTTTCCTAATTCTCAAAGTTGACACGGATTGTAACTTTTTTTTTTTTAAATATGAATTATGTTAACTTTGTGATTTTTTATTTTTGTTGATCTTCGAAAGAAAAAAATATATATATATATATTAGGTACTCGAAATCAGAAAATCTTCTTGTTTTACTTTTTTTTTTTTCTGTAAAGGTAATTTGCATCGTAAAACAAGAAAAAGAAAAAAAAAAAAAATGTTTTTTTTTTGAACATATAAGTTTGTTAAATATATATTTATTTTAAGTTACAATGAGTTTCCTTTTCAATAAATATATAATTGTACTAATACTTGAGGTCATGGTAGTTAGAGTTAATCTATTATTATTATTACTTTTTTTTTGTGGCATATTAGATAAGAGCCGCAAATTATCATTATTATTATTTTTTTTTTAAATTGATTTCGTAAAAAAAATAAAAATAAAAATAACATTGAATTTTTTTTTAAAATAATAATATATATATGTTTTTTCTCTACCTTTGTTGATTTTTTTTTTTTTTTAATTGTATTGTAACTTAAAAAGATTATGAGACGTTATGAGAGGTCAAAATTAAAAATTATTAAAGAGGGAAAGTTTTTGCGTTTATGTGAGATTTCGTATAAGACTCTTGATGAAAACTCACCATTATTAGAGAAGCAAAATGTAAAAGAAGTAAATGAAAAACAGTGGGAGATGGCACAACGGACTTCTCAAAAAAATATATTAGAAAAAAATCAAAAATCTCCTGTTTTATTTAATGTTGATGGCACAGAAATTTGTGCTTTCTTGCGTCGCTCTGGAGAAATGTTTTTAATTTTGGTTGCACAATATCGACCACCTCTTGATGCAGTAGTAATTGAATTTCCTGCAGGTTTAATTGATGAAGGTGAAGATGTAAAAACTGCAGCCTTACGTGAACTTAAGGAGGAAACTGGTTATATTGCGAATGAAGAAAATATTTATAGTATAACGAATGAACTTTCTTATGAACCAGGTATGACTGATTCTTGTTGTAAATTTGTAAAAATTTTTGTAGATGGTGAACTTAAAGCTAATTGTAATCCAAAACAGGAATTAGATGAAAATGAAGATATTGAAGTGATTCTGTTGCCTATAAATTTAAATGATTTTAATAATAGAGATCAAACTCCTTTAAATTCTCTTGAAAATATTTTAAAAAATAGAAATAAAAATAATGAACGAGTTATTATTGATGCACGGTTATATATGTTTCTAGATGGGCTTTCATTGGCCAGAGGAATGCCATGATAAAATTATAAAAAAGAATATTAATTAAGATAAAAAAAAAAAAAAAAGAAAAAAGAGAATAATTTTGGACAAAGAAATTAATACTCTTTTTTACTATCTTTATATATATATATGTTTCTTAATTTTTTTTTTTGTTGTTGTTTAATTGTTATTTTCTATTATCTAATTATTCGAAAAGAGAAAGATTTTTTTTTCTTAATGATTGGCCATTCTTTTCAAATATCGTATTCTTTACCCTTCAAAATTACAAAGCTGACTTTTACGCAAGGATGTTGTTACTCAGTTCGATTTATTTCAACTGGGATTAGAAATTCTGAAATGATTACTGAACGAAAATTAAAAGGAAAAGATTATACATTAGATCCTGTGGAAATGGTTCCTGTTTTTGAGTCTGATAATATTTCTTCTTTAATGGAAAACAATGATAAATATTCTTCAGATAATTTGTCTAAAAAAAAATCATTTTTGAGTGATGAAGTTTTTTTTAAATAGTTACCGAATAAAGAAAGAAAATAAAAATATTGAAGAAGAGGAAGAACCTCTTGCTAAAAGTCTTAGCAATACAATAGGACCTACACCGTATAGAGTATCATGGTATAGTTATGAATCTGTTAGTCCTGCTAAACGTTTTACATATTGGGCATATCGTCGATTATGAGAACTACCACCAGAATGGCAAGAATATTATCGTCGTATGTTATATCGAGAATTTTCTGCAGCACGTTAAGTTTATCAAACTTGGGATTGCTTTATGATGGTTTTAGATGGTTATAGAAAATCCAAATGGGTACTTAAAAAATATGGTGTAGATATTGATGAAAAGCTTATTCCAAAACCCTATAATGATTTTTGGGAAGAAACTACTCATGAAGAACGTGTTTGGGCTCATCGACGCTCACATCAGATGAAAGAACTTCAAGCTCTTCAAAGAGATGATGATGAGGTTGTTTTTGGAGCTCATGTAATGGATCTTAGAGAATTAACATATGGTTCAATAAAAAATGTACAAACAGGTATGCAAGGGGGAACACCTGTACATGCAAATGATTTACCAGCTCCTTATGAGAGGGATGTAAAAATGTCTTCACAAAATGAAGATATAAGTAGTGCCTTAATGTCTACTATTGAGGATGACAAACTGTGGAATCCAGTACTTCGATCTCGTCTTCATAACCGGCGTATGCGAGAGGAAGTTGAATTATATGCATTTGAAGATGAAGATGATAATCAAAATGAAAATGATAGCGCAAAAAATCCTTGAAAATAATTTTTTATTTACTTTGGGTAAATTGGTATTCTACTATATTTAATTATTATTATTATTATTATTTTTTTGTTTGTTTTACCTCATTGTTTTAATTTTTTTTTTTTTTTTCTGTTGTTCCAATATACGAGTAAAAAAAAGAGAAATTATTATTATTATTATTATTTTTTTTTTTGCCTTCCTCTCTCTTTTTTTTTTTTTCTTGTTTAAACTTTCTTGCATAGCTTCAGAAAGTTCCAAGAAGTAGAAGATAATTTAAAAAAGTTTTCTTTTCTTTTTTTTTTTTTTTGAAAGTCAAACCTTTTGCTTCAAACAAACAAACAAACAAACAAACAAAAAAAAAATAATAATAATAATAGTAATAATAATAAATTTCTTTCTGGTTTCTGTTATTGCATAGCGAACTAATTTTAAAGTAATGGCAGACCTTTTGACCTTACAGCAAATTACGGAATTAAAAGAAGCTTTTGCCGTATTTGATAAAGACTGTGATGGAAGTATAACTGTAGAAGATCTCGGTGAAGTTTTTGCTGCCATTGGTCAAAAAGTTTCACGAGAAAAATTACAATCTATGATGGCTGAAGCGGACTTAGATGCTAATGGTGTTATTGATTTTCCGGAGTTTCTTACACTTGTTGCCACTAAATTAAATGATCCAGAGGAAAAAGAGTTGGAATTACGACGTGCTTTTAATCTTTATGATCTTGGAAATACAGGATTTATTACTGTAAACGATTTGAAATTTGTTATGAGTCGCTTAGGTTGTCCACTTTCTCCTGAGCAGGCATTTGAGATGATAAATGAGGCAGATATTGATGGAGATGGTCGTCTAAATTTTGAGGAGTTTAGACGTGTTATGATTGAGGGATGGCTTTGAATAAAAAGAAAAAAAAAAAAAAAAATAAAATAAAATCAATTTCTATTGTAATTGCAAATATAAAAAGAAAAACGCAGATGATTCTGCATGTACAGAAAAAAGAAAATTAACCTAGTGTACTGTAATTATGTAATTTTTTTTTTTTTTTTTGTTTTCTTTTTTCCTTCTTTTTTTCTGTTTTTTAAAATCTATCTTTACCTCTTATTTTAAATATTATGAAATTATATTTTGTTTCCCCTTTCTTCTTAATTAAGATGAACTTCTCAATTCTTTTAACAGTAGTAATTATAGACTTTTGTTTGTAGTTGTTGCTTTATTATTATAGTTATAATTATAGTTATAATTATTGTTTTTTTTTTTTTTTTAAGTATATATTAGTAATGTATAATGAAAAAATTCTTTCTTCATTTGTTGGCCCACGTGCACCTGATAATTTAGATGGAAATAGAGCCTTTGTACATGCTGTTTTAATTAGGTTACCAGAACTTACTCCTGCTGCAGTACATGGACACCCTTCTGTAAAACTTTTGGTACGATTAGCTATTGTACATGCTAGAGATTCTTTTCGTAGTGATCCTTCTTATGGGGAATTACTAAGGCTTTTATCTAGTTATTATATGCAACTAAAATTAGTAAAAAAAAGAGAAGTTAGTTTAGATAATTTAAATCATCTCGCAACAGTTATTGTTTCTAAAATAGAAGAAATGCCTTTACCTAAATATGTTTCTGATACTAAATTATCTCTTCCTGTGATATTATTGTTTACATTGGGAGCTTTAGCTGCATTAGCTATTGTACCTATTGTTGTTGCTATAGATGGATGTTGTAAAAGAGATGAACAGGCAACTATTGGTATTACTTGTTTTGTTGCAATTATTATATTAGTTTTACTTGCTCTTACTCAACAGAAATTAAAAAAAGCCAAATCAGATATTAAAGTTCTTGATGATTTAATTGGTAATTTCGTTGATTCTTTTTGTTCTTTTACTCCTTCAAAAGAAGGGAGTCAAAATGGTAATACTATTTCAAGAGCTTTTGAAACTGAAGATTCTGCACAAAATGAAGTGGCATGTACCTTCCTTGTAGAACCAGAAGTTGTTCATCAGCGAAAAAAAGCAGTTAACGATTTACTTGTTGAAGCTACAGAGGATGATGGAAATCTTATACTTCGATCAAGGGGTCTACCTCCTGTATCAATTGGACTTAATGCTGTTTTTAAACATCTTTTTATTATTCTAACAAATCGTGAAGGTAAAGTAGTACTATGGAGTGAAGGTGCTACAGCTCTCTGTGGATTTAATGCTTCTGATGTAGAAGGAAAAGATATTTTTAGTCTATTAAATGGTGATAAATCAGTAGAACAATATAAAACTATGATGGGAGCAGCAGATAAAAATTTTGCTTTATCTGGTCGAACTTTAACTCTTGCTCACCCAACATATGGTAGTGTTACTGTAAGTGCTACTGTTATAGCTGCTAGAAATGCTGCAACTGAACAAGCAGTAGGTTACACCCTTATTGGATCTGTACAAGAAGGTGGAATTGCAAGGACGTTACCACTATTTCAACATTTTTTTGTTATGGAATTATCTCAATTAGGATATAAAGAACCACAATTTCGTCAGATTGTAGATTGTTTACAATGGAAAAATTTACGAGATTTATCTTTTTCTGCAAGAGAATGGGGAGGTGTAAGGTTACGTGCAGTATTATCTGAAGTTGTGCGTGAGAGACATCGTCAAGTTGATGTTCGTGTTTTACCTGATGTAGCAGAATTATCACGTGTTTCATGTGATAAAGCGGCTGTAACAGCAGTTCTATCACGTGCCTGTGATCTTTTAACAGGTAAACTTCATATTCAAGTTTCACTTAAACGAACAACAGAGTCAATACATCAACTTGTACTTGTTTGTCAAAATGATTCAGCAAATCCTTTTAATCATGAAGCTCTAAATGGGGTTGTACAAGCTGTTAATGGATTGGGTGGTTTCCTTCTTTCTTCTGATGGTACATTAAGAATTCAAATTCCATTTATAGTTGAAGGTGGATCTGGTCAACCTTTACTACGATCAAGAGAATATCAAATGAAAACTAATGTTCAAGATCCTTTAATTATTCTTCTTTTAGAAAATAATGCTGTTTATCGTCATAATATTTCTGCATTTATATGGAGTTTTGGGCATTCTTTACGAATGGTAGATACTGTTGCAAAGGCTTTACAAGCTGTTGATGACTCTAGTAGTGATATTGGTTGCGCTATTGTTGATTGCGACTTAAGGGATGTTGGAAAACTTCTTGACGAACTTGCAGTAAAGAGGATTTATACAATTGAAACTTCTGAAACAGCAAATACCTCTATAAAGCGAGGTAATTCAATTCTTTCAAAACCAATTTCTCGTGATCCTCTAAGTCAACAACTACTTCAAGCAGCTCGTAAGGTAGAAGAAAAGAGAAAGGCAGATGAAGAAATTATAAAACGACGAGAAATATTTGGTAAGGTACGTAATAGTCCATGGATTCAAGGACGTAAACTTGGACGAGGTGCATTTGCAGATGTTTATGAGGCAACTTCAACTTTAACTGGAGGTAAAATGGCGGTAAAGATGATTCGATTATCAGGTAAATTTGAAGAAAAAGTAAAAGATCTTATGAATGAAATTGAAATTTTATGTAAACTTACTCATCCTAATATTATACATTATTTTTATTGTGAAAGGGCAGAAAAAACTATTAATTTATTTATGGAACTTGCTGATCATGGAACAGTAGCAGATTTATTACAGAGATATCCGCGACTTCCAGAGAATCTTCTTGCTAAAATGACTAAAGAACTTTTACAAGCAGTTAATTATCTTCATGAATGTAGTATTATTCACCGTGATATTAAACCTGGTAATATGCTTATATCTAAAGGTGTACTAAAACTTTCAGATTTTGGAACTGCTACTGCTAATGTTGGAGAAGGGATGCATGGAACTATTTTTTATATGGCTCCAGAAGTAATTGAAGGTCGTCCTAGTGAAAAAGAATGTGATATTTGGTCTATTGGATGTGTAGTATGTGAATGTCTTCAAATAAAACGACCTTCAAGAGGTGGTATGCTTCTAGGTTATGGAGTTCCTGAAAATTTTCCTGAAGATGTTTCACCAGATGTAGTAGATTTTATAAAGTCATGCATGCATGAGGATCCATCTGAACGTGCTTCTGCAGGAACACTTTTATTACATGATTTTATTGTAAAAGTTGATCATGAAGTAGATCAATTATCTTTATTTCCTCTTGATCCTATGACTTCAACGTGGAACTCATTTGGTAACTCAGAACGTTTTACTGTAGCCTCCTCTCAATCTACTCCTAGTTGGTCTCTTAGAGACTAAAGCCACATGTAGGTGGTTGACATTCCTAATTTTATAATAAATAAAAAATGATTTAATCGTAAATATTTTTTTACTTATTATTATTTATTTATTTATTATTATTTTTATTATTATTTAATATCGCACTTTGTGATAAGTGTATGATATCATTAGTTTTTTGCCCCCCCCCCCCTCTCTCTCTCTCTCTCTCTCTCTACCATCAGTAAAAAAAAAAAAAAAACAGAGAAAAAAACAATAATTCCCCTGTAAACTCTCATTTTTTATTTTGATTTTTATTATTTTTTTTAAATTTAATTCCAACCCACTTAAATATATATATATATATGTTTTTCTTTTTTAATTCTTTTAAAATATTCTTTCTTAAAGTAGAAAAGTGTGTTTTTTTTTTTTTTTTAGTAGAGGGGTCTTGGCGAACACAAAGAAAGAAATAGATAAAATAAGGAGCATATAATAGAAGAATAATGGAAGATATTAAAAATTCACTAATTCACTATGCAGAAAAATCTGATGCAGAGAGGGACAATGGATCCCCAGAACTGTTTCGGACTTTATCACACCCAACATTACACTCTCCATTGTTTGATATTAAGATAGAAACTGAACATTCATGGCCTTCGTCTAATTTATTAAATGGTAGTGGTCATTATCGGGCAAAATATAATAATGGTGCTCACCTTATAATGAGTGATAACAGACTTCTTGTTGTTCGGGATAGTGGATATTTTTATTGTCCACCATGGGATAGTCCTATTAATGATGCATATATTCAACAACAAGGACCAAGTGAATATTCTATTTTAATGGTTGCTCTTGCAAATGGAATTTATTTAGCTCTTTTACATGAAAAATTGCCTTTTGAAATTGTAGATGATGTCTTTATTTCAACATCTAGATCAGTGGAAAAAATTTATTTTATTCATGATGGTGAAGTAGTAGTATGTTATGCAAATTCTGATGTGGAAAATTATAAACTTATTGTAGAAGGAAATAATAAAGTAGGATTAATTTCTTTACGAGGACAGCAACCATTACGCATTTTACAATCTATATCTTCACTATGGGGAGAACGATTATATCGTGATAGTTTATATGATAATATTACTAGAAAACTTTTTGTATTATCAAATACTGATCTCACAGTATGGACATATACAGATAAAGGAATTTTTACTACATTATGTTCTAAAACATTTAAAGGAATAAATGTACCTGTATCAATACTTTCAACTTCTCAAATATACCGACATATAACACTTGTTTTAGCTAATGGAGGAAGACAACCTGTTTATTTAGAAGAAATAACCCCAACTTTAACTGGTAAAACTCGTACAATTATTAATTTAGGATCAATAATTCCTTTACCACCTGATATTCGTGTAGGTAGTATTCAATACGTATGTCAAGATAATAAAGGTACTATTCTTCTTTATGATTCACAAAATTTTACTGTAGTTATGTTAACTGTAAATTCACCTATTTATGAAGGTATATATGATACTGTAGAAGTTGTTTCAACTCTTCGTTTAAGTTATACAGCAGTTGGTTTCTCATGTGTTAGTAAATTAGAAGATTCTTGTTCAATGTTTGTAATTTACGGTAAAAGTGGTATACTCTGTCGTATTAGTGTACCTCATATTGGATTTATGATAGCTGATATGATAAGACAAGAAGGTTTGGGTGATATGACTATTTCTTCTCTTCGTGGGCTTGGACCTCGAAGAGGAATGGAAGCTATAGCAAGTTCTATTTTTGAAGGTGCTTCAATAGAAGTTTTATCACCGTTACTAAATGATTTAATGCAACCTTCTTTTCGTGGGAATAATATGTATTCAGCTCCAGGTGTTTATGGTATTTTATCTATTATACGTCGTGAAATTGCTTTAGCTCAAGGATACTGGAGTTCTCCTTTTTCATGGAAACTTACATATGATTTGGAAAGTATAGCTAATCATTTAAAAAAGTGGTATGAAACACTTGATGGAATGTTACGTCCTCATGGTTGGTTAGATTGTCCAAAACCAATAGATTTAGTATGGAAAGGCCTTATAGCTACTGCAACTCAAAATTTTACTTTAAGAATAGCTTTAAATGCTCAAGCTTTACTACTTAAAATTATTTTAAAAAGTTTTCAAAATGCCGGTATACTTTGTTGGTTATATGCTATGTTATTACGTAGTAATTTAACTACCTCTACTGTAAGTAAAAAAAAATTAGAGATGATAATATGGGGTAAAGATACAGATGAGATTATTATATTACTTTGTATGGAGGTTTTATCATCTGAAAATAGTTCTATTTTAGTTCAATTAGAAGAACGAAAGGATATTCTTCCATTACGGGCACGTCATGCTATAATAATTCATAATTATATTGCAAAAAATCAATCAAATGAGGCAATATTGTATGCCTGTGAAAATATTAAATCCTTAAAACATGAAAAAATTTTGGATTATATAATTAAAAAATTAGAAGTTACATTCCCTGATTGTATGCCACAATTAAAATTATTATTGTGTTGGTTAAAATATGATAAAAGTTCTATAGGAGATTTACTAGAGATACTCGAAATTAATACTAATAATCAATCACTTGAAAAAGTGAAAAAAATTCTTGAAATAGTTATGCAATCTGTAATAGATAATTCTATACTTCAACATGCTGTATTGCATTGGATGGAACGTCATCCTCTTGAGGATAATAGATTAATTACTTTTGCAGAAATAATTGAAGAATATGATATTGCTATAGGAGAACCACGTACACTTACATCAGTTTTCTTTTTGTGTTGGATTAACCGTGGGCGACGTCCTTCTGTGGCTTCTCGTGGGTTTGCTGATATTTCAAGAAATAAACAAAGAATTGCCTTAACTACAAGAATATCATGTATTAAATTAGCTTTAGAATATGGTCCAACAATTCCTGAACAATTAACATATTTTATTCTACTTTTACAAGAAGAGTTAGCAGATGCGATAGAAACTGCATATAGAGCTGAAAATCCTCAAATTGATATTCAAATATTAAAAGATGCAGAAAGAGATTTAGATGAATTACGACATTTTTACGTTGAAGAACGAAGACTTTTTGAATTAGCAGGACAATATAAATCTCAAGGTGGTGCTAAAATACAATTAGATTTACTTAAAGTTCATCCAGAAACTCCTGAAAAAGTAACGATAGAAGTACTACATGATTTACTAGAATTTATTGTAAATGAAGGAATGAGTGCTACAGATTCTGTACGTAATATTGTAAGAGAGTACTATGACGGTTATGCTGCAGGACTTCCAATTTTGCCATTTGTAACATTCCTTGCTCGTTATCAAGAAGAAGCTGAAAAAATAGCTGAACTCCTTCAATCAAGTGGTGTACCACCTTACGCTATATTTGATGCTTTTCTTTTCTTTTTTGATGAACGTCATGAAAATGCGACATTTACAAAAGGGGCACTTGTTACTACACTTACATCAATAGTAGCGAAATTATCAGGAGAAAGTCGGGGACTCTGTGCAGCATATTTACTAGAGCGTATTCGTAATTTTTTAGCAGACGAAAATCGTGCTACTAAATTGCAGGATGACGATATAAAACACTTACAACGTGCAGAAACTATGTTGAAAGGATCTCTTTCAGGTTCTCCACATCCTTGATTATAAGGAAAGGGAGAAAGAGAAGGAAAAAAAAATATATATATATATTATTATTTACAGATTAAATAAGGTTAAAATGAGAAGTAGCAAATACAACTACTAATTATGGTTACCTTTATTCTCACAATATGAGAATTTACAAAGAGGAAAAAATATACTATAATATTAATAAATAAATAATAAATAAATAAAAAAAATTTGTTCTTGTTGTCTCTTTTTTTTATTATTTTGTATTATTTTATTATTATTATTGTTTTTTTTTTTTTTTTTCGGTGTGTGTTTTTTTTATTTCCTTTCTAAAGTGTAAATTTTTGCTTCTGTTCAGTTACATGTATTTCTTCTAATATATATATATATATATATATATGTATTTTCCTATTTCCTTCTTTTTCTTTCATTAATTATTCTTTTCCCCCCCCTCCTCTATTATAATACAGCGCGCGTACTATAAATGCGTCGCAGCGCCACACAGTGGGCTTCGCAGCAACTCAGTAGAGTGGCCGCCGCCGCTGCTGGCTTGGGAATATCCACACCCTCCTCATTATCCTCCTCCACATTATTAAACTCTTCAACTGGTGGTGGTGGGGGGCTTTTCTTTGCAGACCGCGCGGTTAAAATGACACACGCGGCCCCCCCTGGCTGCTCCTTCCGTTGCACCCCGGCAGTTCTCTCGTGTGAAGGGCCTGAGGCTTTCGCGGCGGTGCGGCTGGCGCGGGAGGAGGGCGGGGGGGGGCCGCTAGCGGTGGTGGAGCTGCAGGGGAGCTGCGCCGTGTCTCTCTTCCGGGGCCGGCGTCTTGCCTTCCACTGCCACGGGGAGCTGGCGCAGCAGCGGCATGAGCTCAGCCTGCGGGAGGGGGATATCCTTGCCTTGCTGGGCGGGGGGGACTTGAGGTGTGACTGGCGGGCTGTGGATCAAACACTGCGGGGGGTGGCCCAGGAGGACTTGGAGTACATCGCAGAGGAAATGCTCCTCAAGCTAGGGCACGGCACGGGGACTGCTGCTAATACCAACAAGGAGAACTGTGAGAAGGGGAGAAGTAGCAATGGGACGTGTATTATGACGGTGGTGCTTAACCAACCATCAGGATTGATTCCACAGCCACCAGCCTCCCTACAGTGTTCTGTTCTGTAAAACAAGAAAACAAAAAACAAAACGATTATTAATAAAGAAATCCTCTGTGTACAAAAAAAAAAAAAAAAAAAAAAAAAAAATGACGGGAAGGGTATGGGTAGATAGACGAAAAGACAAAGAGAGTGAGAAAAAAAAAAAAAAAAACGAAAAGAGTAATAAGTCAGTTAAAAAAAAATATATATATATATATATATATATATATATTCGTTATTTTTCGTCGCTACTGCCAAACACTATTTAGTTATAATGCTTTATACAAACATGCACACGGCTGGAATTTTTTTTTTTCCTTTGCTTTGCTTTTTTCGATTCAAAAAAAAAAAAAAAAAAAGATGGAAGAGAGTAGTAGTAAAAAACGCCTCCATGAACGCCGTCTTTCTTGACTTCATTTTTTTTTTTTTTTTTTTGACCCCTCCCCCTTCTATTTTCTTTTCCAAATTTTAATTTATGTCCTTTTTTTTGTTTTTTTCTTCCTTCCAGTCTATGTATGTGTGTGTGTGTGTGTTTGGGTTCTAACTTTTGCTTCCTTTCTTTTCCCTCACTCTCTCTATCCACCTACCCACCTATATGTATTTATCATCATTATCATCTGACAAAATCTCCTCTTTTTTTTTTATTTTTTATTTTTGCTGTTTGTTGCTTTTCTTTTTTATTATTTTTCTTTCTTCTACTCCCGCTCTTTTTTTTTTTTTCGATTGGGAACCTATCACTTTACGAGGGTCTGTGATCCCATCGTTTCTTTTTTGCCCCTCATATTGAGATTAATATTACGTTCATTTTTGCTCAACGGTGCTTATACTAAGAAGAAAAAAAGAAAAAAAAAAATGTGAATGTGAAGAGAAAAAGGGGAAAGAAATATATATATATTTTTGTTTTTTCAGTTAAAAATAATAAAGGAGATTCCACATGCACATATACACATATGAATGTACAAGAAGGAACGGAATATATTAGTAGATTAAATAATGGAAGAATAAGGGTAGAAGGGAAAAGAAAAGAAAGAGAAAGAAAACGTGATCTATTTTCTCCTTTTTCTATTATTTTATTTTTGATTCTAAATATATGTCTATATATGTGTGTTTTAATATGTGCATGCAAAAGGGTATGATGATTTTTTTTTTTATCTTCCTTTTTTTTTTTTCTTTCTTGTGTCGACTCTCACTCAACAAGTGTGCAGTGGGAGGCCACTGTACATTCAATCCTTTTTTTTTTTCTTGTATTGCTATCGCTCCCAATAGATCCCTTTTTCTTTTTCTTTTGCTAAACAAGAGGAGTTTCACTCATTTCATTCCGATTGTAATTTCGGTTCTAGTTTTGGGTCATTATTTTTTGAGGTGGGTCGGTGGGTGGGTGGGGAGGAGAAAGTAAAAGGAAAAATAATATATTTTTATATAGATGTAAATATTTTTTTTTTTTCAGCTTCGTTTATATATATATATATATATATATATATATATTCTGCGTTTGATTGCTGGGAAAACTTTGTTTCTGTTTTCCTTCCCCCCACCCCCACCCCTTTGTTTTGTGTCAAAAGTTAAAAAAGTTTCTTCTCGGGGTGGGAGGAATACTATATTTTGTTGGGCAAAAGAATTATTTACTGCAAATCCCCCCACCGAAAAAAAAAAATTAAATTAAATTAAAACAGAAAAAAAAAAAACAATAATAATTAAAAGGCAGTGGTACTGGTGGAAAAAAAGAAATATATATATATATATACAGAAAATTGGGAGATGGTATTTTGTAACAATAAGGCTGTCCGAGAGCATTTTTTTTTTTTTTTTTTTTCTTGCTATATATTTTTATTATTGTTATTTTTTTGATTCTGATGAGTCTTTGGGTATATATTTATATTTATATATAAATTTATTCATTACTCTGCACACAAAAATGGAAAAAAAAGAATAATTATAAAAAGATTTATATTTTCATTTTTAATTTCATTATCCCTCTTATTTTTATATCTATTTTAGTGTCCTCTTTGTTTTTGCGTAGTTTCAATTTTTATTATAATAATAGTTATTATCAATATATACAATTATATATATATATGTATTTTCGGTATCATATATTATTATTCTTAGAAATAACTTGAATTTTCTCCATTTCTTTTGTTTTTCATTTTTATTTTTTTTCTTCTTTTTAGCATCATCTAAAAGGGGTCCTCGTAATAGAGAACTTGATAACGGTAGAGATCACTCCACAAAAGAGCTAAAGAAGCACACGAGTTTTCTTTTTCTCTCTGCCTCACAGATACATTGAAAAATATTAAAAAGAGAAATAAAAACATTTACAGAAACAAAAAAAAAAAACAATAACAAAAAAAGAAGTAAACATAAATACATATTATATTTATATATAATTCTTTTTATTAATTTTATTACTTCTCCCTCTGTAATGTCCCGGACATATCAGAGGACTATTACAATTAGTGCTGGGGAGGAGTGTACTATTAGTGGGGTGGCGGAGGTGAGGGTGCGGCTGCTCTCTGGGGTGGTGGAGGTGGCGGGGGCACTGGTGCCAGCTAAAGAGGAGCCCGCCCACTTCTCTTTATCAGGGTCTACTTCTACTACTTCTAATAATTCTACTAATTCTAATTCAGGCCTCATCCTCTACACCTTAGAGGGAGGTGTCGTGCAGGTCATGGCGGAGGCTCCCTTTGAGGCCACCACCACCACCACAGGCGTTGCCCCACTTGTACAACTGTGTCGCAGCACATTAGCTCCCGCCCGCCACACACGCGTGCTCGTGATGGGGCGGCGACGCAGTGGGAAGACACTCACAGCCCACACTATTTGTAATTTATTGCGAGATGAGACAACAGTAGAGGTGACAGGGGGGAGGAGGCCGGCGGTGTTTCTCATGGACCTTAACGCGGAGTCGAATTGCCTGTTTGCCCCAGGCTGTATTTCAACAGTGCAGGTGGAGCATGTAATGTGGCCTGGTACTACTTCAGCTCCAACACTTTTACCTTTTTCACTATTTATTGGTGAAGCATCCCTTCCATCATCGGAGAGTATTATTGCATTTCAATACTTTGTAGAACAGCTACATGAATGTACAGAAGCCCTCATAAAGGAAGCTAATCATGAACCTACACATCTTGTTATTGATGCCCCAGCACCTATGTCTGGTATAAGAGAAGATGTCTACTTTAGAAGACTTATAGAATTATTAAAACCAACACATGTTGTGACAGTAGGGGCACAAGATGGTTCTGAGACATGGGCAACATTTTTACAAGAAGATGTACAACGTGTTGTACCAGATTGTGATTTTACTTGTGCCGCTCCTGTTACAAAAAAATGTCTTGTTTCACATCGTGAACTTCGTCTTCGAGAGTATTTTGCTGGTACTCCACAATACCCATTAAGTTGTGCAAAGGTTGTTCTACCAATAACGCAACTACAATTTGTGCAATATGAGATACATGATAAAGATGTTAGGTGTTGTAAAGTTGTCCCTACAGCAGCGTCATTGGATGGCTGTGTTTGTGCTCTTTCTCATGCAGAATTAATGGAAGAAGTTCCATTAGCACCAGTAGCTGGATTAATAATTATTGTAGCAATTGATGAAGAACACGGGGAACTCGTAGCGATTATCCCTACATGTGAGAATTTACCACGACGTTTTATAATTTTGCCTAATAAAACAAAAGCTACTAGTACATCGCAAGAGGAATCAGAAGAAACAACACAATTACCAATGGTATCTACCTTAAATGTAGCAGCTATTATGGCACAAATTGAAGAGGCAGTAGCTGTGTAACTTAAAAAAAAAAAAAAAAAAAAGAGGGATTAAGGAGGAAAAAAAAAGAAAAAAGAAAAGGATGAGTTTTTTTTTGTTTTTTTTTCTCCGTCGTATAAGATGAATATTTGTCATTATTTGTGTGTATTTTATATATATATATATATATATATATATATGTTAGGATAGTGGGGTTGGAAAACACTTTTCCTTAATATAATTAACAAGAAAAAAAAAAAAACACTGATATAATTATATATTCTATTTTTGCCGTTATATGATTTTTCTTTTTTCCCTCTCATATTTTTTTTATTTATTTTTCCTAAATTCCGTCTTAGCTTCCATACATATATATATTCATATAGTTATTATAATTAATTAATTATTTATTTCCCTAGAGGTAGGAGGTGCAAACAATGCACCGATGTTTAGTGTGTCATAAAGGTTCTAATATTGATTGGAAAACAAGGGCACGTCATGGGGTTCAACGTATTTTTTAGGAGGTATGTACCAGATCCACGAGATGATCCACTAACAGAGGTTCCTATGAATGCTGAAACATATTAAAAAAACATATTTACAACAGGAAGGTGGTGTTAGGGTTGGAATTTGTCCTGGGCAATCTATTGAAGATTATATGACAGAACGTGATAAAAAAATGGTTAGATGAACAGAAACTTACTACAAGTCGTCTTGTAAAAGAGCAAAAACTTCCTACTACTAGTGATGGACAATTATTTACAGGTACAGGAAAACGTGAGACATATATGAATTTAGAATTAGCAAATCGATTTGTTAAATCACCAAAACCTAGTGATTATGAAACAGATGAAGAATTACAGTTAATGAGAAGGCAATTACAAGTTGAGAATGAAGTAGAATATCGTAAATTTGTAGCAGAGTCAAAAATATCAGAATTAACACAGGCAGAAACTCAAAAAAGGCGATTGCCTCACCCAAGTGATCCAAATTATGATCCTTTTAAAATAACTCCAGGATATAGACCTCAAGATAGTGCTGCACTTGCCCAATGGTTAAAGAGGCAACGTGAATCTGGTAAAACTGCAAGTGGATTATCATTACAAACAAAAGAAGGACAAGAAAGGTACTATAATGAAGAAAAAATGGCAACTCAATTTCATGCAAATCCTTTTTCTTCAAGAATTGAAGAACCAAGAGGAATGCCAAAAATGCGTATAACAGCTTATTCACCTGATAGTGTATTTGTTAATGATAAAGAAGTAATTGAATCATGTATTGTAACTGATAAATCATATTATCATTGGAATGTTAGTAGTTTTGAAGAAGTAAATGAACGTACTTTATCTCTTTTATTACATTTATATCCTGTTCCAGATGTTGTATTTCTTGGAACAGGTCGTAGTTTACATTTTATAGATGAAGAATTACGTATCGCATTTCAAAAACGTGGTTCTATTATTCATTGTCTTACAACTCCACAAGCATGTGGTCATTTTGGAGTTCAACTCTCTATTTCACGACGTGCAGCTCTTGCTATAATTAATCCTATTCTAACTAATGGTTATGGTGTTGAATGTTTTGGTGATTTTATCGAAAATGATATGCTTTCCTTATCCGATACTCAACTTGGTATACCTCCAATTAAACAGTTTTCATCTTCTATGTTTCGACCAAATAAAATAGCAGAAAAATATAGACATATGCAAGGTACTGGATTTGGTCCAAAATATCATCAACTTAGTTATGGTCGCCTTGCACGTCCTGGTACGAGTGGGACGAAATTGCGTCCCATGCTGGAGCCTGGTGAGGATGTGGAGTGGGAGAAACTTCCTTCCTACTATCACTGGTACCCAAAGGAACATTTACACGATTATATTGAAAATACAACAATGCGAGAGATACAGGGTAAAGCAACTGGGGACCCAACAGAGCGTCGACTGTATCAAGCAATGCGTGGGGGTAATCCAGACAAGGAAAATGATGAAACTCCTGCAGCAGAAATTGCTCCATGGGACTCCGCCTCTATTCCTATTACAAAATTCCCACATGAAAGGAATGAGGATGAAATAGTGGTGGAGGATCCTAAAACGGGACGTGTTATTGGAATGGATCGTGAGACGTGTGAAAGGTGGCGAGTTATGATGCAAGAGAGACGTGAAGGTAAACCAGAGAGTGATCCTGTAGAAAATGATCAGGAAAGATATGTTACAAACAAAGATGGTGTAGTTTTTGATTTATCAAAAATGAAATATAGACCTATATTTGAGGGTAGATGGAACCCGCGCCGACCACAAAGTACTAGAAGGACAAATCCCATCATGACATAAGAAATAGGAACAACAACGAAAAAAGAAAAAAAGGGAAAGAAAAAAGAATAGGGAAAGAGAGGGAGGGAAAAAAAGAAGCAAACAAGAAAAACACACACACACACAGACAAGTAATAAGATAATGAAAGAAAAAAAAAAGAAGAAGAAATAAGCACACGTATTTTGTTATTATTATTTTTTTTTTTATTTTTTTTTCTTTTGTTATATATATATACATATATATATATATATATAAATATATATACATGAGGTGTAAAATATTATTTAAGATTTTTTTTCCACCTTCCTATGATATGTTTTTTCTTTAATTTTTCTTCATATGACAGTGAGGAAGTAGTTCTTGTGACGATTTACATAAAGGAAAAAAAAAGGGGGAGTTAATAAGAAGGGTTTATTTATTTATTTAATTTTTTTTTTTTAGTTGATATTATTATTATTATTATTATTATTATTATTATTATTATTATTATTTTTACATCCTATTCTCTGTGTTTATGCATAGAGTAGAAATGCAAGATGATGATAGGCAATCGAAAGAAGAAGAAGAACAAGCAAATCTATACAATATTAGAATTCAAAATAAAAATAATAAAAATAATGATGAAGTGAATAGAGAGAAAAAACGCGATATTATTCATATAATTAGCTCAAATGGACCACTTTTTGTTTGTGAAGATCCTTCACTATTTATAAAAGAGTTTCCACAGTTACGAAAGAAACATTACAGTAGTAACCACCTTAGTATAGAGGAACTAGAATATTTAGAACAGTTCTTTGATATCGTTTTTGCTAATAATAATGATGTAGAACGCCGAAAATATCTACGTGAGCTTCATAAACTATCTTGTCGGGCTTATATATTTCTTACAGATACTATAGGACTTCAATTACATCATGGTAGTCAATTTGGTGCAGCATTTATTGGTTATCATAATGTACAAACTCATGGAGATTGTTTAATTTACTTTGGACCCTTATCACATCTAGAATCTATTGTAGCAGCACGTGTAGCATCTAGTGTAGCGAAAGAAGCCTGGGAATTGCAGGAGAATAATAATAATAATAATAATAATGGTTTCATTTTAAAAAAGATTGAACATTATCGTGATGTTAAAGTTGGTGGGGGGGGGGGGGGGATCGATCTCCAAAGAAAAAGCAGGAACAAAAAAAGAAAAGAAAAAAAATATAAATAAACATATTATTTTGAAAAAAAATCAATAAATATTGACAAAGTGAAAAAAAGAAAAAAAATAGTATGACCCCTTTACTATTTCTTTTTTATTCTTCTTTTTCAGTCCCCCCCCTCTTTCCACTTTTTTTTTTTTTTTTTAATCTTAAAATGTCAAACAATCTCATTTATTATTTTTTATCTATTTCTATATATAAATATTTGTGTGCCTTTGCTTCTCTCTTTGTTATATATTATGGTTGCACTAATTTCCCTTCTCTTTTTTCTCTTTTTAAATTCAATTTTTCTTAAATAACCCCATATATATTTATATTTATATTTATATTTATGTTTATATTTATATAAATCAGGGAAAAGAAGAAAGAAGATGGCTTGCCCTCGTGTGCAGTACCGTCGCCGCATGCACTATGCGACC
>JASANY010000695.1:0-17448 GCA_030849755.1 Trypanosoma avium
AATATTGCCCATGAGTATCACCACATATACGAACAGGTGGTTTAATTTCTAGTAACATAGGTTGAGACATAAACACATCACGAACTTCACTCAATATCATACGTATATCTTCTTCACGAATAAGAATTTGCTGTTGTGTAGTACTCCTTTTAACTGACAGCATCTTCTCAAGAAGATTCTGCACAAGTGCCATACTGTTCATTTTGATCCTTTTTCCTTTTTTTTTACAGATAATAAGTTATTTAGTTACTTCCTATTACTATATACTCTAAAAAACGATGCAAGAGAGGTATATATTCAATGTTTCTTTTCTGTTTTCCTCTCTCTTTGCTATCTTTTTTTTTTTTTTTTTTTTTTTGGTCCTAAGTACTTTAAAGGTACTACACTATCATAAAAACAAAATAATGAAAATAGATCAAACATCAAATGAAAGAGATGATGGAAAATAGATGAATACTTAATGAGAGACATATATAAAATAATGGAGAATCCAGAGCTAGTAGTACAATAACAGTGATAATAAATAAAACGCAGAGAGTCTTGTCCCTCTCAATATATATATATATATATATATATATATATTTATTTATCAATAACTAAACAGGGAGGAAAAAAACTACAATAATAATAAAAATAATACTAGCACTAATCATACTCCTCTCTCTGGTAGTACTCACTCGGGGCATTGGCCTCATTAGGGTCAATACCAGGCATATATGATACAGCAACTATTATATAGCGAAAAGTATTATAAGTAGAATGCCAAAGTCGAGTTGTCCATGGAATGGAAGCCCATTTTTTATTAATTTTTACATCGCTACCGCAACCAAAGGATGAGGTTCCTTCCTTTGGTGTTATTTGAATGCTACTGGTGTTTATTACATTATCCTCTAATGTCGGTTCATTCATTCCTTTTCTTCTTTCTTGATTATTTTGCATATGCTCTTGTCGAAATCGTTCTACTCGCTTCTTTAGGGCTTCACGACGTCGACGCATTTCTTCCTCTTCAGCAATTTTTTGCTCATTTTTGTGATTTCTTAATTCAGTTTCTTCCTGCATGACTTCCTCTGTCATATTAAAAATTTCATTTATTTTAGCAATTTCACAAGTTTCAGGATCTCTGTTTTCATCCTCTGAAAGGGGACTATGGTCATGACTAACACTGACTTCATATCCAGGTGTATTTGATGGGAGTATTGACATAATATATTATTTTTTTTTGTTTGTTTGTTTGTTGAAGTAAGGTATTTTAATTATATAAATATATTTATATTTCCCTTCCCTTCGTCCTACTTGGGTTGAATAGAACAAAAACAAATACAAAAATAGACTACAAGAAAGAGAGGGACCAAAAAAAAAAAAAAAAAGTGCAGTGAATAATATCAACATAAAGAAGAAATTGTTTCCCTTAACTAAGAATACCACCCCTCATAAGCAAAGGAAAAAAAAAAATATATCACCGACCTTCCTTTTTTTTTTTATAAATCCCCCATCGTTGCTTTTCTCTCTCTCTCTCACTCTTTCTCTCTCTCTCTCTCTCTCTCTCTCTTTCAATCTTTCATATGTGAATATACCTATGTTGATAATTTAGGTATTATATATTGTTGTTGTTCTTGTTTTTTTGATCGTTTCTTCCCCCAATTCATTTATTCATGTCGTAAATTTTGTAAAAGAGTATCTACGTGGGCCAAATCTGAGCCATTTCGTCGTGAACCAGAAATATCTATACGATTTCCAGTAGAAGAACGACATAGACCTACAGCACGCAGGATCACATTAGCTAGAAGCATTGCATCTAAATCACCATGTTGAAGACGAATGATATGAAGTGAGTCACTAATATTGTTATTTTTTGCTAGCATAACACGGTCATTAAAACCTGGATATACAATATCAGATACCCGAAAAAGTGTAAAACGTGGTAGCATATTAGTATTATCATTATTAACAGAATAAGATCCATTATCATTTATAAGTAGACGTTCTTGTTGTCGTGTTGCTCGCAAGTATCCGTAGCGGTATTGAAAAGCACATCGATACCATTGAAGAGGTAAACTCCATATGTGTCGATTAGAAAGTGGAACTAAAGCAGCGAGATGGGCATCAACGTATTGAGAAGGTTCAATTGTGTGTTGTAATCCATTAATATCTACACGATTACAACCGAAATTCCACTTACATTTCCACCAATTACTACTTGTATTTTTAGCAGATGCTAAATAGACTACGAGAGAAGCTTGTCGTACGGCGTGTTGTACAGACTAACGGCATGTAACATCACATTGAATTAATTCTAATTGTATTTGACTAGGATTTCTTCCTTCTGTTTGTGATGATGATATTGTTCTTTTTACTTTTCCTCTTGGAATTGTTCGGTAGATATAACGTACAGAATGACCACCATAGTCTTTTGATATATAACTCTGTGACTCTTGTTGAATATTTTTATTATTTTCCCCATTTTCTTTATTCTCTTCCACCACTACCTCAATACTATTTGCGGCACGTCGCTCGTTAACAATAGAAAATGCCTTCTTAGCTTTATTAATATCACGAATAAGCACCGTCACACTAATTCCGCGCCGCAAACATTGTTCCGCGATAAACCGCGCGAAAAACCCGCTACCCCCGATAAGTGTAACTGTTGAGAAAGATAATAAACTATTCTGATCTTGACATACATCAGCGTTATTATATTGTGGGAAACACAAGTAATGCCGCACTGTCTCCCACATTGTTAGATTATCTGCAGAAGAAGAAGAAGAATTATTAGAGTTCATGGCTCGACGGCCACACTCCATGTTAACATCATTTCGTGTAATTTCCTCTCGCATGATACTATGAAAGGGTGATGTAATACTGCGTAGCACACGCGCTTGAATCACATCTTTAATGTCACATCTTGGCATTAACACTCTTTCCCTCTCTTTACAAGAAGAGTCAAAGAACAAAGGATAAAGAAAGTCTATTTTTTGTGTTGTTTTTTTTCTCCCCCACCATACTCCCTCTCTCGTTCGCTCTTTTACCAAATATCCAACCAAAGTATTTAAAAAGAAAAAAGGTGGTTAGGATTTTTTTTTTTTTTTTTTTTTTTTTTTTTTTACCAATAGAAAACAACATTAATTTAATATAGGTACAGATTGATAGAAGGATAAGAGGGGGAAATTCGTAAAAAAAAAAAAAAAAAAATTTATTTATTAAATTATTTTTTTTTTTGTATTTCTGTGAAATATGTTTACCCATATGCATGTGTGTATCTTTTCTTTTTTACGTTAGACCTATACTGTCTCTTCTGTACCTTGCATAGTTGTTTTTAACATCTTTTTGCAACGTCCCTCTGGTTCTGAAGCAATAAGTTGTTCAATGAGATCTGAACGTCCTATAATATGCGCCCCTTTTGCACATGCTACCCGTATTAAATCACTACTATGTTTTTTATAAACAACGAACACATCCTCCACAAATTTGGTATAATTAATTAATGCAAGATATACAATAGTATAGGCAAGTTGCCCAATTACGCGATTAGAACTCAATTGATCTTCAGAGACACGGAAAACTCGTTCAACATCAGGTGCTCGAGCAGATGCAGCTGTAAGAAATTTTAACTCCTCTAATAATTCTTTTTCTCCTTTTGTACAATTAGCTTTTGCTAACGCTGCTAATACATCAACAGGGGTATCAAGAGGGTATGAAGTTCCCATAACATTATTAAATCGTTGAATAAGTGGTTTACCACCACATAATCGAGTATTATTAGGATAATTAACAGTACAAAAAACAGGAACTTCTAGTAGAATCTCCTCTGCATCATTTTCTTCAATACGTGTTAGCCTATGATCAACTTGCAAATCTAAACGTGTATGAAATAGCATTAAAGATTTTGAATAAATTGTACGAAAAGCTGCCATTCGAAGAGGAGTTCCATCAAGATGTTCATTACCATCACTTAAAAGTAAAGGCCATCCAAATATAAAAGCATTTGACTTCATCATAGAATCTTCTATAAGACGAAAATGAGGAGTAGTACCAAGAAAAATATGATATTCATTAGGATAATCCATATCGAGACTCTTTGGGTCACGTCGACGCATGTCCTCTACAAATTTATTTTTTATACTACTAGGACTTAAGGTAGTACTTAATGTTTCTTTTGTAGCAGTTTCTATAGAATTTTGTACTGATTCATAATAAGGGAGATATTTTTTCATGTGTTGTGCATCAACATCAAGGAATTCACTAAATATACGTTTTAATGAATCAATATTAGGTCGTACAGCATGCCATAATAATGGTGGAAAATGCTCAGAAATTTGTATAAGTAATTTCTCTGCAGAACTATTATGATCCCAAAGAAGTTTACATGTATGTTGCGGTTCATTCACAACAGGAGCATCTTCACGATCAGGAAATGCAAAAGCTTCACCAATAACTGTATATTCTGTCTCTTCATTTCCAAGACATAAACGTCTACGTATAATACTACTCATACTTGCTGGATCCCAAACATCCTTATCAAAAGAAAAACGTCGCCTACGCCATGCTAATTCATCGTATATTTTCACATCATACGCAATAGCTTTATCTGATTGCTTAGCATCACTGCGAAGTTGAGAAATCCACGCAGGAGGCTGATGTGAACGGTTTATACTGTTACTACTACTTATGCAACGCCATGAGGTGGCTAGGGTTATTGCCACACCAGTATACATTCGCCGTCTTAACATTTTTTTTTTTCTTTTTTATGTATATGATTACTAGTGTTAAATTATTTTTCTTTTTAGTTTTTTTTTTAAATATTACTAGTGTAAAGTGTCTTTGGTTTGGCATTGTTAAGACATGAAATAATAAGAATAAGAATATATATATATATGAAAAAAAAGAGAGAAAAGAAGGAATAAAAACAATATCCAGCAAGATAACTCTTCAGATTCCCTATCTCTTATTATGTGAATTTATGTATATTTATGATACAGTTCCAAATATGAATTCTATTTTTCTCTTTTTTTTCTCTCTCTCATTCACACCGAAACATACGCATAAACACACTTTACTTCATTTATGTGTTTTTATTATTGGCACATTTACACGTCATTTTTTTTGTTTTTTGTTTTTTGTTTTTAGAATATATATTCTAAATTTATTTGATTATATTACTGCTTCATCAATATTATTCATAATGTTGTAACTCTTTCACTTCAAAAGTATCATTATTATTATTATTTTTTTTTTTAAATAAGCAAAACAGCTTCTACAGGATCTTGCTCCTCTGGTTCACGATATGCGACTGTAGGGAGATGTGACTTCGACATAGGTCGTGTAACTTCTGCAGTAAAAAGACGCGCGTATGTTTTCTCAAATTTCAATGGAGCCTGATCTACTGCAGTACTGGAAAATGCTGAAACCATCAGAGGTACAGTAGGAATAAAGTGTCTTTCTAGAGCTGTAAGTTCCCATAAAGTACTATGTAGCGCATGACATTGTTCTAAAGTTTCTTCTGGTAAAAAAGGGTCATGACCGTCAAAGAGGGCAGCTGTCAATTGTAAGGCCTCTTTCTTATTCTCTTCTGCAGCAGTAGAATTAGAAACTGATGTATTATTATTATTATTATTATTATTATTATCATCCGTAGGTAAAACAGCTTCTTTAGTCGAACGATGAATCAGTGCTAGACAGTTAGGATGCCTTTGTAAAATTTTACGTATAAAAGGAAGTACAAAATATAAAACAGGTGCAGGTGATAACATCGCCACACGAGCTACTTTTTTTGCAAATGCCGCTGCAATATATGATGGAACTCGCAAAGAACTCATAGAAAGATCCAGTAAACGAAAAAGGTCATAGCGGTGTCGAGAAGCAAAGGAGTCTGGTGTGAGAAGTGTGTAAAGCTGTTGATAATACTGCGGGTACTCTAATCCGTGGTCTAGCATAAGAAGAAATATACCATGTAGGGCAAGAACGGCTATGAGCCCACCGCTTGCAAAACACCCACTGAGGTAGTCCGCCACAACAAGAGGATTTGTGAGGTAAGGAAGTATAACTTCTCCCATGCGATGTAGAAGATGCAAGTGAAGAGCGGCGGCGGCTGCGTAGTGCAGGCATGGGGTCCATAACGCCGTAAAATAATGTCGATGTGCCCGCTCTGAAAAGACGGCGAGCACACTTGTCATCATCGCCCGCCGCCGCTCCGCCGCGTTAGCACGAGAGTAAGCGGCTGTCGCTTCATATTGTTCCTTTTCTCGACGCAAAAATCTCCACTGCAGACGTAGTCGCTTGAGATCTGGCAATCCACGACCATAGAAAAGTACAAAAGTATTTACTACTAAAGTAGACATATCAGTAATATTATGACTATTAGGATGATCACTACCAGTGCGGGGGCGTTTCTTCGCAGCACGTTCAAGTATAGCCGCTGCAGTTCGAAGGAAGAAAAACCAGACATCATCACCCACATTACTAGCACGAAGTATTTCACGCAGCTCCACCGCCTTCGGACTACACTCGTCAGGGCTCACATGATCGCGAACAGGTCGAAGCAGCTTTGCATGAAGAGATTCTTCCAGCAATGGTCGCATTGTTACATCAAAACACTCACATAGTTCAGGATAGGTAGAGCACTCACCACACTTCTTCAATGCTGCACTAAATTTCGTCTCCATGGAATTTTTTTTTTTTTTTTTCCACCGTTCCCTCTTCTCTTCTTATAAAGCAATCTCAACCAAACAAAAAAAAAAGAAAAAAAGGGGGGGTAAATTTAATAATAATAATAATAATAATGAGAAAACAGAAGCAAAAAAAAAAACAACTAAAAAAGAATTACGCAGAGAGGGGAAAGGGGGGAAAGGGGGGAACGACAAATAATTGAAACAACAAGGTAAGATTTTTGTTAACCACAAACAAAAAAGAAAAAAGGACAGAAGTGAACCAAGCATCAATATCAGCATTATAATAATATCAAAATTATTGTAATCAACAAGAATTTTTTTTTCTTTTTTTTAATTTCTATGTTTCGTTTTTTTTCTTTTTTTTCTCATACACGTGTGCTGCACCTTGCCATGATTTGACTCTTGGTTTTCTTTTTCCTCCTTTTCTTTGTAATCATCCTTTCACCTCTTCCTTTTTTTTTTTTTTTGAGTTGTTGTTGGTAGTGTTTTCATTCTACTTTACACACCTATTTCTCTTATTTCTTATCTACGCATATATATGGGCCTATACCTTATTTGGTAAATAAGGAAGAGTTAAGTAAATAAAAGGAGATTTTAATCGCATGGCAAGTTCAATAATTCGGTAATAAGGCTGGGACAGTCGTTTGGCTTTACATCAACTGTTGTCAGTTGTGCTATAACAACTGTCACATCATCTTCTTTCCCACCAGTGTAACGATATCCCGCTGCTCGTGCGCTCTTTGCAAAGGGTGAGAGAAATTTTTCATCTTTCCCATTTCTACATGCCGTTTCAGCAAGCGTCTCCGCAACACTTTGGCAACCTCGACGCGGCACCTCCTCAAGTTGCTTTAATATGTCTGTCATTTCAACATTATCAAGCAACCCATCGCTAGCGCAGAGGAAGATATCACCTTCACACACCTCTAGGGTAGCACGCTCCCCTGCAGCCGGTGGATCTTCTGGGAGTTGAAAAGGACAGTTAAAGTGGTGCTGCTGAGGCGTGCTAGCGAAGAGTAGAGAAGTGCGACGAAGGCAGATTGTACCACAGTCACCTAAGTTTAACACAGAGGCAAAGCGCCCCTCGAGTAAAGTTACGAGTGTTGCAGGACACCCACCTGGCTGCTTCGCCCGCTGCGCCTCTGCTAAGCCGAATGTGAGGGCCTCCAGCGCCGTCAGACGACCACCCTCTGCCTTCTCCAGGGCCTGGCGGGCGAAGCGCATGACATTCCGCGTGAAGAGGGCGGGGTCGACCCCATGCCGGGCGTAGCCACCGACACCATCAGCGACGCCAATGCCTCTCGGGTGTAGAAAAAAAGCATCCTCCCCACCACGCTGCAGCTTCGCCGGGTGGGGCACCGCACAGGCGCCACGGCGACCGAACCATAGCAGCGGCACCTGAGAAAGGAAGCGGCCTGTGTAGGTAAACATACACCCAACACACTACTACAGATAAATAGAGAGAGAGAGAGAGAAAGAGACACAGAGTCCCCTCACTTTAAATTTTTCCTTTACTTTTTATTATTTGGATTCGTCTTATTCCTGTTGGGAAGCTTATATATATTTGTATATATATATATATATATATATATATATATATATGGGGTACGTCTGCGTGTGTGTACAGGAAACAGAAAGGAAAATTAATTTATAATAAAAATAAAAAAATATTAATGGGGAAAATAGGATTTATATATAAAACATTGGTTACAGATATAGAATAATGAAAAATTTCCCCAACTTGATTAGTCATTAAAGAGATCTTTTATTCAAGATTTTTTTCAATTTTTTTTTTTTTTTTTTCCTCCTCACTCTTTTCATTACTCTTCATAATATTTTTAATAACCCCTAAAATTGATTTGGGATAAAAGGAATGTAATGTTAAAATGGCCGAAATTTCCCACTTTTTAATTTAATATTTCACTTCACAAGTTCTTCTTTTTTTGTACCATCTGCGAAAGTTGTCACACGTACACCATCTATACGATCAAGGATGGAAGTGTTATTGGGGTACTCATAGAGGGTACTCCCATCAGCAAAGGCTGTTGTAGTTACATTACTTTTCTTAAAAACTCGTGTTCCATCAGGGCGTAGAAGTGTTACATCACCATTTCGATAAATGTATTCCCATGTTCCATCTCCTAATTGTTTACACTGTGGATCTTCATTTGTATTTGTATTTGAATTAGTATTTTTCGTAGTATTAGTAGTATTTTCAGTTGTTTCCGTCGTAGTCGTAATTTTTGCTACATCTTCTATTGTTTTGGTAGAGTCTACTTTTCCTTCTTCCTGAGCTATATTTCCAGTAATTGTGTTACTACCTGCATTTGTAATTTCAACAGTGTCAGAAGTAAAGATAGTAGCTCCACTATCACGTAGTTTACTCATAGCTGCTAAAGCTGCTTCTCGTTCTAGTTTTGTACGTTGGGTTCGTATATTTTCATCACGGTCAGCAGAATTGTAATATACCTCTGCTTTTTGCCATTGTTGTAGAACAAAATTCCAATTCATTTGTGATACCGCATCTTGAGCAACCTTTGTACGAATCGTAGAGAGATCTTTACCTACATTATCCATTGTATCCAGAATTGAATAAGAAGAAGTATTAGAAGAATTTATCATCATCGTTGCAGTTGCTGCCAGTGGATTACGGGCTGCACGAGACCATAAAGGAGGTGTTAACTTCGCAGTATTTACATTTGGTTTTGCCTCCATCTCTGTGAGAAGTGCTCCCTCTGTCATATTTATAACTGCCAAGGGCCAAATACCAAGAATAAGTGGGACACGATTACTTGGAAGATTTACAGTTGCGAGACGATGTCCTGCAATTCGCTTTCTGTCATACACCAACCACGTCCAACCGGGCTCCCGTCGATTCACAGCATACATCACAAGCTCCTCCTGCAATCGCGCTAGTGATCCAAAATTCTCAGTCGCAATAGCCTCCCACTCTAATGGGATATCAACTTTACTATTACGCCCTCTACACTGTTCAGCAAGGCTAAAACAGAAGTGCTCACTCGCAAGATAGTGAACTCGCCGTTTAATGCATGTCGGACAGGGACGTGTTGCAAAAGGATTGTAGTGTGAAATTGAAGTGAGAGGCAATGTGCGGGCAAACACAGGACAGTCTTGCAGGTGTGCCCCACTAATTCTACGATTGCTATTACTATGACTTGTTGCAACAATAAGGTGTGCTGCGGAGACTGGAATTCCTTTCGGTAGAGGAGGATCAAGTATTGGAAGTAAAGCAGGTAGAAGTTTCTTTAACTCACTAGAGACACTTACTGTCTCCTCTATAGTGCAAAGAAATGTTGAAGTCCTTCTCAGCATATTGCTAAGTAAAAAATAAAGTCTATAAAAGGTAATATATATATATATATATATATATATATATATAAACACTCTCCCCAACCAGTGAAGAAAAAAAAAAAGAGAGAGACCAAAAAAGATGTAGAAAAGAAGAGAAACATATCAAATAATAATAATAATAAATGTTGACAAAAATCACGAGTTATATAAATAGAAAATCAGAGGTTATGAGAAAAAAAAGTACGACAATACAATTAAAATTCATACCTCTATTAACTCCAAAACTAAACTTCATTTATTATATTTATTATTATACAACTCAGAAAGCAAATAAAAATAAGAAATATGTGATTAAAAGAAGTTAAAAAAAGAAAAATGATGGTAACAATAATAATTTTTAGACATTTTTAGGAGTGTACCATTCAACTTTTTCATTTTGCTTCTTTCCTTTGAAATTTGATGAATACGATTTTCCGTACATATTAGCTGCTTCTCGAATTGTTTTCTCTACTATTCCTGTAAAATGACTACTACGTGTACGTATTTTACTAAGTAATGCCTTACCTACACTATCATCACGAATTTGATATTTAACGTAGAGGTTTAACCATCTTAGAGCATTATCTACAGTCATACTACTAGCAAGAGTCAATACGGCTTTTCCTACTACACGAAAAAAAACGTTAGGAAGATCAGGTGCCGTAGTAGCAGACTCAAGGAAACGCATTAACATATTTTCATCTACAGTCTGCATAGTAGCTGCAGCAGTACGACAAACAGAAGCTAATGCCTGTTTATCATTTATAACATTTGTAAATGCACGCCAAGCGTCTTCTACTTCCATATCACTTGCTACCAAAGGTGGACGAGATTTTAATACTTCTGATATTGTTGATATTCTAGTTTTACTATTTTTTGTTATAGAAAGAAGTAAAAATAAATCAATTGTTGATAGATCTTCTGGTTTAGCTTCTAAAAGAATTTTAGCACCTGAAAGAGATAAAAAAGTTTTGCGTTGTTTTTCACTACATGCAGATGCTACCAGAACAATTTCAGATACATTCCAACCTTCTAAAGAAGTGATACGCTCTACCAGTAAAGATTGTTGAAAATATGGAACAAATTTTAGACGTTTTGCTGCCATTGCAGCAACAGTAATACTTTCTTTATCGGGATTAATCTTTGAAAGGTGAGTAAGTAATGCTTTAAACATAAGAACATCACGAGATTTGAGTGCAACTAATACTTCACACAATTCCTTTATATTTGAAGATGTCATTGTGTTAATGGATTTTGAAACCCCTGTAAGTAGTGATGTTTTAATAGTAGCATCATCTGCTTCCAATTTTACAAGTATTTTTAAAATATTTATAGAATTCCCTATATCTAAACTTTCTTGATTTTTATGCTGCTCTATTGAATCACGTAGTAAAGTATAAACTTTTGAATCTTTAGAAAGTTTGCCTCCTTTAGCAATACTAAGAGCTTGTAAAACCATTTTTAACGTTTCTATTGGTAAATTATTATTATTGTTAGAATTATTTAAACTATTCTTACGACGATCAAATTTACGTGTAGAAGTAAAACGATTTAATGCTTCATTAAAGAAAGTTCCATTTGCAGATTCCCCTGTATTAGCTGCAGCATATAATAAATAAGCACCATCCTCTTGGGTAAAAGAGGAAACTGTATTCTGAAGAAAAGACACCTTACAGCAAGATACAAGTTCAGGCGGAAATATCTGCAATTGTTGCATACATCTAATGAGATTCTGAGTTGCCGTTAATGAAAGAATCTTTTCTTTATCATTTTCTATACATTTTCCAAGGTCTAAAATTAGTAACTTTGCCTCCTCAGAGGCTATAAGTGATAAACTTCGTAGTTGCCACCAAAATGTATCATTATTTAAATTAAATTTAGATAATTTTATTGAAGAGTTTAAAAAATCACGAAGTTTTTCTTGAAGATTAGGAGCCGAATTTGGAAATACCGCAAGACTTTCGCAGCAGTCTAATATTTCTTCTGTTGACATAGTGGGAAGAAGATGAAGCAGCAGAGTTTCAATTTTCTTATCAGGTGATACCAGTCGTATTACAGCCAATACTTTAAGTAAACCAACAGCGTGCACAGTCCCAACATTATTTTCTTCTTTTCGACATAGTGCCATTTGTAGTGCATTGAGCCACTCTACATCGTTAGATCGTTGAGCTGCTAATGCCTTACCGACTTCTAGTACTTGTGCAGGGGTGAGAATGTCTCGGGTTCGGGTAAGCAAGAGTTCACGCAGTGTGGCAAGAGTTTCCTCCTGCAGTGGAATCCCTAAAGAGGCGCACAGACACACCACCTCCCCTTCCTCACCTTCCCTTTTCAGGCGTCTTGCTGTAAGCACGGCAAGTTGCTGAGAAACTGCCACTGCCGCCCCGCGATCAACGTGTCGGCGAACTGAAGAAGAAGATGAAGAAGATGAAAATGAAGAAGAAGAGTCATGCACGGCGCGCCAGACGGCGGCGCAGAAAGTAATATGCTCCTGGAGAGTGAGTGCCTCCAGAAGAGCTGTGGCGCGGTGGGCAAACCATGCCTGCTCGAGCACAACACGAGACCAGAGAGGGGCAGATGTGGGCTGCTCTCGCAACCGCCGCCCAAACTCGATGAGGTGCGGGGGTGCGACTTGGCCAGCACACTCCGCGAGGAACTCCTGCACGCGAGTCTCCAAGTGACTCCCCGCAGGGTAGGCCGCGCGATGCATGAGGTAGAGTAACTCCACCGCGTCATCCACATCCTCGAGGGCTTCTTCTAACTTCAGTTCATACATGTACGAGCGGGCCTGCTGAAGCTGTCGGGGCTCATTCGCGGCACTAGCAATCCAGCACTGTATACGCTCCGAGTGCGGCCGCCATGAACGTGAAAGAAGAAAAAAAAGTGTCCGACGCATACACCCTCTATAGACTGTGACTAAATATTAATATTATTTTTTATTTTATTCTTTTTCTTATTTTTATTTTATTTTTTACTTTAATCGTTGTCCAAGTTTGTCCTTACAAACACCCAACCTAGCACACGCAATTTAAACCTTACACTCGTTTACACTTTTTCTTTCTTTTTTGAGAAAACATAGAGTCATAAAAAAAGAAATTAAAAAAAAAAAAAAAACGATATTTTTCCATTACTGATAAATAAGAAAAAAAAGCTTATTCATAATAATAAAAAAAGTTTAAATCGCTATTTGAAGATATAGAAAAATTCATGTATAGACCAAGTGAATAGATAAGAATTCTACATTAGTGGATTCTATAATATATATTTATATACGCTCTCTATATCTAGATATCTCTTTATTCCACCACCCTATCCCTCTAATCCTCCTTCTCACGTTTTATTTCACCACGTGCAAAAGTTGGTAAGGCTTGTGGAGGTAGTGCAAACTTTTGACGTGGGCCACGTCTTGCACGCAGTACTCCCTGTACACCGTATAAACCTGCTAATGCTGCCAATCCATTAAAACCAAGAAGTATTGCGGAAAAGACTAAGTCTAACATCATAACATATGTCTGAAGCCACATATAGTACACAGCCCCCACTGCTGCAATAATAAGAAGACCAATAGCAAGAAAAGTTGTATTTGACTCTTCCATAAGATTTCCCCTAACCCCTAATGAAAGTGCAGCAAAGTTAACTATAAGTACAAGGAAAGACGAAACGATTTCCATAGGTAATGCTGCAGGTGGGAAATGCAATTTAGTCCCTTTGAAAATTAGAAGTGCTAATGTTAGAATAAACCAAATGCCGCACCAGGCGGTAGAAAAATAAAGCATAAGTTGGAAAATCAACGAGGCACCACCACCACCTGCTGTAGCCCCAACAACATCCATATGTATATCTACTTATTATTACTATTCCTCCGCAAGAAGAAGAAAAATATAGGTACTAAAACTCTGTTTTTTTTTTTGTTGGGGTTTTAAATTTTGGCGGGAAACAAAGAAGAAATTCAAGAAGGAAATGTAAAACAAATAAAAAAGTAATTTATACCATCAATGCAAAGGCAAAGAAAATATGAATATATATATATATATATATATGTATAATACAATTTTTATTCTTACAAAAGAAATTCTCTTAATCGAAAGTTTCATATTAAATCAATAAATTTCTTTGTTTCCTCTCTCTCTTTTTTTTTTTTTTTTTTTCATATGTTGGGTTGTTAGTTTTGCCTTTTAGATTTCTTCATCGCTGTCGTCTTGTTCTTCCCCGTCAACATTTAACTCGTGTGCAGCACGTCGAAGTACTGTTCGCCGCTCACGCTCCCGTAGGCGGCCGATACGATCTCTCTCTTGTTGTTTTAATTCTGCCATCTTCTTATGCTTCAGTTGTCGAATATCTAACCCTCGGAGGGGCTTTAGCTCCTCGTCCGAGTCCTCCTGCTCCACGAAAGCGTACTTTGTTGAGGCCTCACCACGCATTGCGAGTCCTTCCGCTGATGTTTCCTCTTCATTCTCTTCATCATCCTCATTATTATTATTATTATTATTATTATTATTATTATTAACGTCGTTCTTACCATCACTTATTAGTTCTCGTGCTTCGGTCTCACCAATTCCGTCATCGTCACTTTTATACAAAATAGTCGATGTCGCTCCCATTACTGATGCTGGTGCCTTTTGGCACTTTGCACATCGGGCATTCTCTGAGGCACATTTCTGGCAAATGCGGTGATATGCTAAAGCGACAGTCTTCTCTTGACAAATGTTACACTTTCTGTGACGTTCAAGTGGGGTGAATTTACCATAGTCAACCTTCCATTGAAGGATGTCACAGCAGCGACGGCAGCATAGGCTAGTCATTGTGGCCACAATATTAGATGGGAGTCGCTGATTTTCTAATTTGTACTTATACGGGTCAAACTTCACCTTATTCATATATACCTGCTGTGAACCGCGCACACCATTCCTTACGAGGCGTTTAGCGGGCATTATTAATCTCTCTAATTTTAGGTTTCTTGTAAAATAAGATTTATCTTAAAAAAAAAAAAAAATTGCCGTTACAAAGGAATAAATCACAACTGAATTAATAAGTGTCTGTATAAATAAGTAAGTAAGTAAGTGAGTGAGTGAAAAAGAGAGAAAAAAAAAGAGAAAAAAAAAGAAAAAAAGAGAAAAAAAGAGAATATGGATAGCGTTACAGATATATTTGATTTTCCCTTATTCCTTTCAACACTAATATTTTCTTTTTTCTTTGTTCCTCTCAAACTAAAGGAAATAAATTTAAATAAAGAGAACAGTTAATAATAATAAAAATATAATAAAGGTTAGAGCGAACAATTAGATGTAATTTGTGTGTTTCTATTTATAATTACACATAAAAATACATACCATTCCTCATGTAGGAGAAATAAAATAATTTAAAAAGATAAAGATAAGCTCTCAAGAAGCAATGAAAAAAAAAAAAAAAAAACTGGAAGAAATCACACAGTAAAGCTCAACAAGTCTCTTTACTCTTCGGCAAAATACGTGAATCCAAATAGAGTGAAAGCTGAGAAATGGTGGTACAATTGATGATTTCCCCCCATTCCCAAACTAAACCCTCAGAACCTCTATTATCATTAACATCATCTTTATCAAAATTTTTGTTGTTAATATTACAATTACTATTATCACTATTATTTTTCGTCATACTACAAATAAATCCTGCAATCACACCAAAGCTACACGGGTCTCCTACGCAACGCGTTATCACAGCCAAGGGACCGGAGGAATTTGTGAAAAACGGCGAGGGCGCTCGTGTCGACTTTGTACCGCCGTCGGCCCAGTGCATCAATGCTGCAAGGAGATCTCCCGCCTGCCGTGAAGCTAACAACTCATCGGAATTACCTTGAAGAAACTGCCGCACATCTTCCTTGAGAAAAAGCAAGCAACCACAGAAACATGTGGAAGAATAAGAAGAAGAGGCATCCTCTGCTCTTCGCTGCTGCCAAAGTGGGGATGCAAAGAGAGAGCTAGATGTGTCCCCTTTACTGTAGACCCAACGTCCTAGAAACATGCTAAGAAGTAGCCTATATATATTTAGATATATAAATGGATATATAGATAGATAGAGAGTGATAGAGAGAATGGGGAGAAACTGCAAGGAAAAGAAAACTTCCACGGTTTCAGTTTAATTGCGAAATAAATATAAAAAAAAAAACGTGGTATTAGTTTAAAGAAAATTATAAGAGAATATAGATATAAGTTTTTGATTGTGCAATTGCAATATATATATATATATATATATATTCCTCTATATTTTCCTTGATAGAGGATGGGAGGAGAAAGGAGGAGAAGGGAGGGGAGATGGCTTAACTATGTTAGTCTCTAAGAATCTCTTTTCTTTTACACCTCGCAGATCATATAAAAATAAATAATAAAAAAAAAACATATAATTGGTAATAATAAAAGAAATAGTTTTGATTTTTTCTTTTCCTAAGAGAAACAAAAGAAGGGATACACACGAATATAAAGCCAAAAAAAAAAAAAACATGAAAATGACCCACACATCCCTAGGGATTAAGAGAGTGTCATAATATTGTAAAAATAATAAAAGAGAAATAATGGTAACAGGAAATAGGGATTAGGCTAAACACCGCTACATTTACGAACGAACGCATAAGTGACGAACGAACCCCTGGAGTTTGGTAAAGAATTATATTCCCCTCCCTTCTTTTTTTCTTTCCAATAAATATATATTTTCCTAGACAGAATTATTTCTCATTAAAAAATGAAACTTCCTTGATCTGATCACCTGGCACATGACAAGCATTACCTGCATCAATAACAAATGCCGCCATTAGTGCTTCAGGACGTTCACGCAGTAACTTCTCCCAGCCATTGCCATCGAAAACTTTGACATGATGTGTAGTAACCTTGTCCTTCTTCTCAGTTGAATCAGTCCAGAGCTCATTGTGTTCCCTAAGGAATCCTAACTCCTTGTCTTTATCCTTCAAGAGCGCATTCAAAGCATCATTAACACCATCCAAACCTTTAAGTTGCAAGAGAAAATCCATTAATTCTTTCTCCAGTGCTTCTATCGCTTCAGCTTTATCATTTAATAAGGCAGCATAAGCATCCTGTAGCTCAGATACCTTTGCATGCAAGGCCTCATTCAGAGAATCTTTTTCCAAAGATCTAGTACGGCTCTCATCAACAGCTTTGGCATTTTCAGCACGCAAAAAATCAGCTTCTGCAAGAAGTTTATCGATCTCTTCTGCTTTATCAGCTACATCCTTCAAAAGCCCACCATTATCCCTATTATTTCGATCAACCTCATCAGCAAGCTTTTCATTCTCAGCACGAAGACGCTCTAACTCTTCAAGAAGCTTTTCATTCTCAGCAGTCTTCTGCTCAAGTTCTTCAGCAAGCTTCTCATTCTCAGCAGCCTTCTGTTCAAGTTCTTCAGCAAGCTTCTCATTCTCAGCAGCCTTCTGTTCAAGTTCTTCAGCAAGCTT
>JASANY010000696.1:2658-22700 GCA_030849755.1 Trypanosoma avium
AAAAAAAAAAAAATAAAAAAAAAAAAATAAAAAAAAAAAAAAAAAAAAATGAAAATTGTCCCTTTTTCCTTTCTTTCTGGCAAACCAATTAAATATCTGAAAAGATAATAATAATAATAATAAAAAAAAGAAATAAACTCAAATCTCCCCACTCCTTTTTTTTTTTTTTTTAAATGCTTTCCAAATGCTTATTTGCATATATACATATATATATTTCACTAATTTATATATATAAATGTTTTTCTATTTTTTTTTTTTTTTTTCCTTTTCCCTCTCCATTTTTTTTTTTTACTTTTTTCCTGTATATATATTTTTTTTAATAATTAATTATATGTATATATTTATTAGTTAAAATTGAAATGCATGAAAAAATGCGTGATGCTGAATATATTATTCAGTTTCGTGCTGGAAAAATGATACTTAAAGATGGAAAAGTTGAACCAGATAGACGAAAAGGCACTTTGTCTTTCTTAAAAGAACCAAATGGTGAAGTGAAAATGATTTGGACTTCAGGTAATGATGATGAACATCATAAACTTCCTCATGGAAAGGTAAAATTTAGCAGAGTAGAAAAATGTACAACAGGACGAGTTTTGCTTTTTGATTTTGGTAATGATCGTTCTCCTCTTTTCTTTTGGATTCAGGAAAAATCAACAGATAATGATGCAACATATTTTTCTGCAATTCAAGGATTACTTGCAGAAAATAAACCACTTCCTGAAAGATCTCAAGCTGAACTTGGTAATATTCTTGATGAAATTATTCGAAGTATGCGAAATGAAAAAGAACAGGATGTAGATTTGGTTGATATTATTGGATCAACAAAACTTCTTAACGTTTTGCGAGAAGATCCTGCTTTCTTTATGTTTAGATTGCATCAATTCCTTCCTGAAGGGACTGATCCAACAGCGGACGTAGTTGAACAAGTGAGAAATCCGCAAGTATCCGCAGCTGCTGCTACTCTTAGTGCAGCTCTTCGAACTCCTGATGGGTTTCGTCAGTTGTGCACAGCTTTTGGAATAGAAGGTAGGAATCCGAGTGTTTTGGATTTTCTAAATGGAGTCCTATCACTCTCTAAAAAGTAATTAATTGGCAATCAAATTTATTAGTGAGGTTTTCTTTATTATTATTATTATTATTTATATATATATTAAAAAAAAAAAAAAGCAAGAACAACAACAAAAAATATATATATTTATATTATTATTCTTTATTATTTTTATTGATACTCTAAAAATAATAAATATGAATAAATAAATAAATATACATATAAAAAATCCTTGCCACCTCTCTTTATTATTATTATTATATTATATTATTATTTTATTATTTTTTTAAATTTATTTCTTGAATCTTTATTTCTAGTTAAATAATTTAAAGAGATGATGCGATTAACGACTCCCTTTCGCATGAATGTACAATCGGATGCTCATAGATATGCTCAAGCAACTTTTCACGATGGAACTCACAGACAAGCACCAGGTGATTCTACCCCTTGGAGAGATGTTTCTTCCCCTTTAAATCGTTTTAAAGGTTGGTGATTGGCTCCTGCAGCAAAAGGAAGTATTATAGCAGCTTGGTGTATAACAATTGTACTTGGTACATACTGTATTTCTATTCAACACGATGCTAAAGGAACTTATTTACTTAATAATGTTTTATTGCGAACTTTACACGAAGAAGCATTAAGAGCTGATGCTAATCAAGAACGTGCTACAGAATTGCAGGAATCTATTAAGAAACGTCTTATAGAAGAAGAAAAATTTAAAAAAAATAGTGTTAAAGTAACTAAACACTATGAAGGATTTAGTGAGAATATGAAAAAAGGATTAATTAATTATGAGTTAGAACTTTCTCGAGAGCGTGCAAGATCTGATGTAGTTCATGAACGTAATCAAGAATTAGTTAGTGAATTGGTAAAGGTTCGTCAAGAACTTGTTCAGGTTAAAAAAGAGAATACAACTTTAGCAGCTCAAATTCAAAAAATGCAAAAATTATCGGGAAATCTTGTTTAGTATATTTCTTTTTTTTTTTAGAAAAAAGAAATTTTCATTGTTAGTGACTTTTTATTTTTTTATTTTTCTTTTTTGGGCAATAAATGATTACTGTTTTAAAATAAAAAAAAAAATTATTATTTCAAATGAATATGTAATTTCATTCATATGAACTTTCCAAATTCTTTTGATATATTATTTATTTATTTATTTATTTTTTTTTTTTCCTATGAATTAGGAGTTTTTTTTTTTGTTTTGGTGTGTCATTAAGGGTTTACTTTTATTTAAAGTAAAAAAAAAAAAAAAAAAAATTCTTTTTTTTTTTTCTTCAGACAATTTAAAATGTCTGAAAAGTATAATGACAATGTAAAAAAAAAATATCCAAGAAAGGTTGCAAAATATGGAAATTTCAGTCAATTTATTGAAAAATCTACAGTACAGGAAACATACAAATGGCCAAAAATTTCTAAAAAAAGGACTGATATTATTATTAATCCAAATACAAAACCAAGTCAAGTGGAGTGTCTTTTAAATTTAAAAAATAATAAAAAAAATGATTTAACAACTTATGGTGAAGATTATGTAAGATTTAATATTACTCCTCGTTCTAAAACGACGATATTGCCAGAAAAAGAAAAACTAGAAGAATTATCTTTTAAAGAAAACACTACAACATATAGAGAAATGAATAAACCAGTGATTAGAGCTATTCGTCGTCATGAGGTAGAACGTAGACCTATTTTTAAACCTGTAGAAAATAAAAAAAATAATTTTTCTTTTGAAGGTTCTACAGAATATAAAATATCATTTCCAAAGAAAGAAATAATTATTGAAAGTTTCCCTAAAACCAATCCAATTGTACATAAAATTCCTTTTAGAGGAACAAGTACAATGAGGGCCGATTATACTTTTAAAAAAACAATTCCATATAGTCCTCGGCTTAGGGTTAAATCATGTTTATCACCTGAAACTCGGGATTTTCGCACAACATACCGTTCTTTTCACAATAAACTTCATTTGAGTCAAGCCTATACCTACTCACGCTATACATGAAATAATAAAAATAAAAATTTGACAAGATAAAAAAAAAATAATAATAATAATAAAATAATAATCTTATTTATGGAATTAAAAATATATATATTATATTTGTATTTTAAATAATGTTCAGATGATGTTAAAATGCCAGTTGCATTCAAAACAAAGAAAAGAAATAAGAAAAGGACAGGATTTTTTTTTTTTTCGGTTTGTTAAATTTGTGATTTTTTTTTTTTTTTGTTCTATCCTGTTTATAATCTTTTTTCACCCTCCTTTTTTCTCTAATAAATTTTGTATTTTCCGAATTATGTTGATTTCTTATTTGTTTCTTTATTTATATGGATTTTCTTTTACATATATATATATATATATATATGTGGCTTTTTTTTTTGTCGCAGTTTAATATAACTTTTTAAATTATTTTTTTAGCTTTTTTTTTATATTTCAAAAAAAAAAAAAAGAATGATTGCAACGTTAGGTTCATGGGATGAGGGGATTCGTACCTTTTTGCAGAACGCAAGCCAAAAAGGTATTGAGCCGTGGGATATGAGCTATGAAGAAAGAAGACGAGTAACAATGGAGCCACGCGTTTTACGTCAGATAGAATTAGAAGATGAATGGAAAGATACTTGTATGGAAGGGATATGGTCTGGAATGCGTCGTTTTGCTCGTCCATTAGATGATTACAAATTATCAGAATCACGTTTTCATGATTACCTTTCTTTTATAGGTATTTCTAGTGAATTTCTTAGAAAAAGACTATTTTCTCTTTTTAGATCAGATAATAATTCCGATGTAGATTGTCTTCGAGTATGTAAAGCACTTTATATTGGTTTAACAGATGAAAATACATCTTTAAATTTTCTTGAACATTGCTATAGATGTTTACCTTTTAGTTTTGGTTCTTCAGTAGTGGAACCTATACCTGTTAAAAGTGCTTGCGAAAATCAAAATCGTTCACATGAACAAAAAATATCAATAGAATTGAGATTACAACAATTAGAAGGTATTTTAAAATTTTTTGAAAAAACAGGAAAATCTACTTTTGACATAGATGATTTTAAAACCCTATTCTTTGATGATGAATGGCGTTTTTGGTCAAGTAGTTTTATTAAACAAATATTTGAGGCATCTGCAAAATATTTTACTAGTCCTTATGGCACTTTTCCCATAATTCCTCTACGTTGGACAAAGAGAACTGAGCCTTTACCATATGATCGAAATGCTGTATACGATGCCGACTCACTTCTCCTTCGAAATATTGAATTAACAGGAAAGGCTTATAATAATGTCAATCAAAAATGCAAGAAACGTCGTAGGCGTGATGCATCAACAACAAAAAAAAGAAAATGATGTAAATAAAAGTTTTTCTTTTTTATTATTTAATTGCAAAAACACACACACAAAAAAAAAAAAAAAAAAAAATGTTTAAAATATTCTTTTTTTTTTTTTGTTGTAGTTGCTTTATTTGTTGTTATTAGGGTTGCTGGACCCCCACTGTCTCTCCTTCAATTCCTAAAAGAAAAAAAAAAAAGGGACTATCCCCAAAAGAAAAAAAAAGAGACTTTTGTATCAAGACCATTAAAAAAAAAAAAAATGAAAAAAATGAAGAATATTTATTATTATTATTATTATTGTTATTATTTTTTTTTTTATTATTATTCTTATTATATATATTTTTTCTTTTGGTACATAGTACAGTTAAAAAAGAATGCAGGACTACCGTGCAGATATTCAGGTTTTAGCGAGAGCACATCAATATCGATTACATCCATTTGCACTAAAATATTTATCAGAATATATTTCTAAGGTTCCCGAAGATAATGAAAGGCGACGTGATCTACTTCGTGAACTTTTTACAATACTTCATAAACTTTGTGGGACAGATCGTTTTGTAGATGAAGAAAAAATGAAAATAGCTATAACACAACAATCTATTAAAGATCGAGGAGTTTATGAAAAATCAGGATCTTCATTAGTTATTCCAGTTTTATTAGATGAAATACCTCACGTATACATAGATGAACGAACTGGTGAAATGAAAGCGCAATCTACAGGACATAATAATAATCGTTTTACAGTACTTCGTCAACGTTATCTTCTTGCTAGAAGAAGATGTTTAAGAAGTGGTCTTTTTCGTCGTGATCTCAGTAAACAATCCTTAGATCGAGATCTTCCACCATTACTTCCAAGTATTGCACTTGAAGGAATTGAAGCTTCAGAAAATGTAGCAGTATTAGGAATTATTATTAAAGAATTAAATGAAATATATTTAGAAGATTTAAATGGTAGGTTTAAACTCTTACTACGTGAAGATATGCAACCTCCTATTGGTATTGTAGGTGATGGATTTTTAGTTGTTGCAAGAGGTCAATGGTCTAATGGTTTTCTTTCAGTTTCTAGTATTGAACTTCCTCCAGCAGAGAGACGTGAAGATACTCTACGTGACATTGGTGCTGATTATGATCTTTTTGGTCATAAACCAACTGATATTGAAGCAGCCCTTTTACAAGAAAGAAATTCTCTTCAGTCTGTAGTTATTGTCATGTCACATATCCATTTAGATCAACAATTAACAATAAATAAATTAACTAAATTTTTTAAAGAAATGCAAAATCGTACAGATAATGAATTAATGGATACTACACTAGTAATGGTTGGAGATTTTTCTTCTACATCTCTTCATTATGATGATGTTTCTCATCTTCCTGATCCTTTCGAGGGTACTGACCGTTATAAATTACTTATGGATTCTCTTGCAACATTAATTACTAAATATGCACCAAGTATTGCTCAACATACACAAATTATTCTTGTTCCTGGTTTTAATGATGTTACAGGTTTGCTTGGTGTATTACCTCAGCCTCCAATTGTAACTACTTTTGTAAAGACTTTACAAACTCGTTTAAAAAAAGTGGTTTTTGCTCCTAATCCTTGTCGATTGCGTTTTTTTACGCATGAAATTGTGATAGGTCGTCGTGACTTTTTTCGATCTTTACAAGAAAGTGGACGTGTATTTAACTGGCCTGTTAAAGAAAGTAATTTAAATATAACTTCTTTTGAAAGTGTTGCAAAAACTATCCTTGATGAAGCACATTTAGCACCTGAAGTTAAAGAAGGAATACTTTGGAAAGCAGAAGAGGCCCTTCGTTTACCAACACTTCCTCATTTACTTGTTTTATGCGATAGTACAGAACAGTGGGAATGTACATATAGAGGGGTACGTGTTGTTAATCCAGGTTCTTTTTCTCTTTCTACTACTTTTTTATGGTATACACCTGCTGATGGTGAGTGTAGTCTCAGTAGTATTGAGGAGTAATACTAAAAAAAAAAAAAAATTATTTAGGTGCTCACACATTAAAAAGAGTATTTATATTCATTTTTCTTTTCTTTTGGTAAATCAATTGATTTTTAATTTATTGGTATTTTATCCCTCCTATATTCCTTAAAAAAAAAAATAATAATAATAATAATAATAATAATAATAATAATAATGATATATATATATATTTATCCCTTCATTTTTGTTTTTTGTTTTTCCTAATTTTCTTTTTTTCAATACATTAGAGCAAAGGGGAGGATAATAGTATTTGCTGAATGAAACGTGCACGCCAAGTTTACCAAGAGCCAAGTGAAGATAGATGTAAGAAAGTTGTAGATTTTATTAGGTCTCTTCGATTTTCTGTTCCACTCTATCGTTTAAGAGAACAAAAAGGACGTAATCCTTGTCCTAAGTGTGGTAAACGCCGACAATTTTACTGTTATGATTGTTTGACTATTGTTCATCCAGAAAGTCACCCACCATCTCTTTCTTTACCAATTAGTGTTTATGTCATTCTTCACCCAGGAGAGATACGTGGAAAGAGTACTAGTTTGGCTGCTTCAACTATTTCACCAGATTTACACATTATTGAATATCCAGAAGTTCCATCGAATTTAGAACCTGAATCTACACTTGTTTTGTATCCTAGTGATCAAAGTACAGAATTAGGTGATGTTACAAATTTGGATTCATTTAAAAATGTTATTTTTATTGATAGTACATGGCAACAAAGTAAAGCAATTGCACGTGATGAACGTGTGCATAGATTTAAACACATACGAATTAAGTCACAGACATCACTTTTCTGGCGTTTTCAAAATAATGACCCTACTTATTTGGCGACAGTAGAAGCGATTTACTATTTCTTAAAGGAGTTTATTATTCACAAAAAACAACAATGCAAAGAAAAAAATCCCCCTTTTTATAAAGGGGAGGTGGATGATTTACTTTTTTATTATATTAATCAATACATTTCAGTACAACAACGTTACAGTCACGATAAAACAAAAGAATACACAACGAGACACTTTGATGGCTACATTCTTCATGATTTTTCTTGGGATGCACTCGTGACTCCCCCATCAGAAGAAGAGATCACAAAAAAGTTGACAGATTCTCAAAAATAAATCGATTAAATGAAAAAAAAAAAAAAAATTAATAATAATAATAATAATAATAAATAAACATATCATAATATTTTTGTTGTGTCTCTGTGTGTGTGTGTCTTTGTATTTTGCATTTAAAAAAATAAAAATAAAAATAAGTATGATGTAGTAATAATTTTAACCTTTGTATTTTCAACATTTACTTTGCATAAACATATTCTCTAATTTTCTTGTCTTTTTTTTTTTTTTTAATTTGCATTTTCTTTGTCTTTTATCTTTTTTTTTTTTTTCTTTGATGCTAAGGGTAGATGCCGCCAAAGAAAAAGGCAGATGCGGCAAGGTCAAAGACCAAGGCGGCCGGGGCTGATGCGAAGGGGGGGAAAAAAACTGCTGCCCCTCAAAACACAAATATTGAACCTCCACCTCCGCCACCTGATGGAAGGGAATTATGGCTCGCCACAGATGCTTTACAAAAGACAAAGGCGATGCGTAATTATTTTCAATTGGAACGTGATAGAATTATTTCTTTCTGGGAGATATCTAAAAAACAATTAGAAGAACTTAAGGCGATTCATCGACAACGAGAAGAAGAAAAAGCTGAAGCTGAAGAGCGTCATGAAGTGGAAAAAAAAGTATTTAAACAAAAAATACGTCATATGCTTTATGAGCATCAACTTCAACTTGCAGAAATGACTAGTGAAGCAGAGCGTACTCTTGCTATACGGGAAGAGGAATACCGTCAAAAAGAAAGGAATGCTTCTAGAGAAATTCGTGATGCAAAATTAATGTTACGTGGACAAGAAAATCAACAACGAGATATGAATTTTGCTCTCACTGCTTCACATGATAAAATAATTGCGGAGCAACAACAAGCATTTGAACGTAAAATGAAAGAAATGCATCTTATGTATGAAAGAAAGACGAAAGATTTGCGTGAAGATATGGATCAAAAACGTCGCGAAGAAATTGGTCTTATTGAAAAACGTAAAGAAGATCATATAGCTGAACTACGTGAAATGCATGAACGTACTTTTAGGGAAATGAAAGAATATTACAGTGAAATTACATCTAATAATTTGGAAACTATTCGTACTCTAAAAGATGAAGTTTATGCTAGAAAAAGAACCGAAGCGCATAATGAAAGAGCAATGATGGATGTAGCACAAAGAAATAAAAAACTTACAGAACCTTTAGCTAAATTACAACGACAAAAGAGAGAATTAGAGCAAGACCTTGTAAACTATTTAAGTGATAAAGAGAAACTTCGAGCAATGAAGATGGAAGTACGAGGATGTGAACAGGAACTTCGTACACTCTCTTGGGAGCATGAAGTACTTTCTCAGCGTTTTGTAAAATTAGAAGAAGATCGTGATATTATTCTTAATAAATATAATAATATGTTACAAGAGATACAACAAAAAGCAACATTCCGACGTGTTTTACTTCAAAGTAAATTAGAACTTGTTCAATCTCAATTAGAAGGACGTGATGCACGTTTAACAGAATTATTAAAGAGAGCTAATATTGATCCAGAAGGTATTAACGAGATTGAACATAGGGTTCGTGATTTATCTCTTGAAAAGGATACTATGATTGGTAATCTTCAACATCTTATAGGTAATTTGGCCGGAAGACAACAGGTTTTAGTGTCTACGTATGAAAGTTACCTTAAGGGTAATGGTATATCCGGTTTAGGTGGTACATTAGAGATTGAGTGATGTAAAGTTGCCTCTTGGCTTTTCATGTATTAATATTAATTTTTATTTATTTTTGATTTTATTTTGGTACTCGCGTCTATCCCTTTCCCCCACATTTTCTATTTCTCAATAGAAAAAAAAAAAAAAAAAGAGAATAATAATAGAAATGTATAGAATTGAAAAAAAGAATAATACATTAGGTTTTGGGGTATTTTTCTTTTTTTTTTCTTTCTTTAAACCGTTATTTTATTTTTTTTTTTTTCTCCCTCTTCCCTATAATTCTTCTTTTTTCTTTTGTCTTTGTGTGTTTCCCTTTCACTACGATATTTGTTTTATCAATGTTTTAGAAGCAAAAGGAGGAATTTATGCCAATATACGACGTGGCAGTTGGAAAGAAGCGCCGTGCTGTCACCGAAACAAATGGCATCCCCAATTTAGAAGAAGGGAAACTTAAGACGAATGGTAAAAGTAAAAAAAATCGTAAAGAAAATAATGAAGGAAATGGAGAGAAGGAAGAAAAACCTGTGGCTGTGGAGTTCAGTGAACCAGCGCAGTGGGTGGAGCGAATGGCGTTGACCTCCACTAAGTCCCTCCCCACCGACCTCAACGCCGATGATGACCCGAAGCGTGAGGAGGCCTTCATTCAACAAGCCCTCCTCTCCGTCGCACGGGGAATTGCACTATTGGAGGAGGCGAACGTGCCATGGCGGCGGCCGGCTGACTACTACGCGGAGATGTTTAAGGATGATGTCCACATGAGTCGTATTGCGGCGGCGATGGAGAGCTCCAAGGCCCGCATCGAGGAACGCGCCCACCGCCGCGCTATGAAGGATCAGAAGAAGTACGGCAAGGAGGTACAGGCGGAGGTGCTGCGGCAGCGGGCCAAGTATAAGCGGGACATGGGCGAACGCATCACAGAGTGGCGGCGCAAGCGGAAAGGTAATGATGAACTGCGTGATATACTGGACGACGGTGACGACAATGAGAAGAATGATAAACGAGGTGCCAGCAAGGCAAGAGCCCCACGGACAAAGAGTCTACGCCCTGGTGGCAGTAGTGGTGCCAAGCGACGGCCAGGGAAGAACGCACGCCACAGAAAATAGTTGAAAGAGGGAAAGAGAAAGTTTTTTTTTTTTTTTCATAAAAAAAGTGAAAAGAAAAAAAAAATAAAAAAAAGAAGGATGAGGAAAAGCAAATCAAAGGAAAAGAAAAAAAAAAATCCTTATTCAAGTTTTGTCACTAAAATCGCGGTTAAGAAAAAAAAAAAAAAAAAAAAGAAAAGAGATATTCTACACCTATACAGGTGGGTAAGAATTTATGTTTTTCCCCACTCCAATTAGATTCTCCATATCATTATTATTATTATTTTTATTATTATGTACATGCTTTTTTTTTTATATAATTTTATTACTGGGAAATTTTTTACCATTTTATTCTTATTTTTTATTATTTTTTCTTTTTTTTAAAAGTTATTTTCGATATTTCAGTTTTAGCCTCTAAACAAAAACAACAAAATAAGAAAAATAAGAAAAAAGGGAGCGAGTCAAAAGAAAAAAAAAAAAAAAGAAACTACAAAACTTATCATTAATGCCCTCCCGTTGGCTTCCCGATTTTGTTCTTGGTCGTGCTCAAGAAACTACAAGTTACAGCTCTACAAGGGGAAAATACTCCGATCCATATGATCTTGTTACAGAAGATGCATTTGTTGTTTCAATTCAGCGTCGTGACCGAAACCTCGCAGAGGTTGTTGCCGCTTGTAAAGATATTCCAAAAAAATTTCGTGGATTTATAGATCATGTACCCACAGAATTTGTATTAAAATCATCTTTAACACAGCTTGGTGTAAATGCTGAAGATACTAAGATTACAATTGATAAAAGTGGTTTAAAAGCTGAAATTTGCTTGAATCTAGTGGCACTTTCTCCTCTTGGGGTATTAATGCTTGATTATATTGGAAAAGGTGCATATATCGGAAAGCTTTTTGCTGCGGAAGAAGTTCGAAAAGTTAGGGATATTAGTTATATAAATCGTTTACTTCAAACAGTAAATCAACGGGGTGATCTTTTACTTACCTATGGTGATTCTTCCGAACCTAATTGGGAATTAAAAATGGTAGGAGGTCGTGTTGTTGCATTTTTACCAATTTTATTGGGAACTTTTACTTATAATGGTGAAATTCATGGTCTTCTTCCTACTATTGGTGCAGCATTAAAACATCGTACAAAATATAAAGATCTTCTACGCCTTCATCAAGAATTTCGTGAAAATCATACTCGTACGGCACCACCTAATGGAATACTTATGGTTCGTGGATACGCTATGCATTTACGTACAATGTTTGGACGTGTAGTTGATGAACTTCTTCCACCAGGTTTAAAATCAATGAGTTCACGTGTTATTGAGCCTGATTCAACTTCAACTCATAAATTACAGAAACGAACATTTGTATTTTATGGAGAATCTTCTGAAGAACTTACTCATGTACCAATTGAATTTTTTACTCTTGAATCATATCGTGAAAATGTATCATTCTCTTTACGTAAAACACTTTCACATCGGTGTGGTAATAAAGCTGATATTCTACGTGTTTTTCAGACAGCACCAAAAGGAAATTGTTGTTGTTGTACTTATATAAGCAAAGGAGGCCAATTTAATGAGTTAACTGCAGATGATTGGGTTACAGCAGATCCAAAACAATTACCATATGTTGGATACGCTAATCCAGAATTACAGCAAGAACTTGCTCAAAAAGGAGTTTATCAAGAGTGTGAATATGGTATTCTTTCTGCTATTGCAGCAGGTGATATTACAAGTGATGGTGTTCTTCTTACTCGTTATTTTCCTTCTCCATGTTTAAAATCATTAATTTTATCTTGTACTGTAGGAAAAAAACTACGTGCAATTTTTTTTACCAAAGCGTCACGTCATCATGGAGAATTTTTTAGCCAAGAAGATAGTAGTGTTCTTTGTGATTTAAATGCTTTCGGTATTTCTGTTTTTTATGTTGATGAGGCACGTGGTGATATTTTTCAATTTCTTCGTCGTCATGATCGTGATTGTGGTGTTTTTGTACCTTTGGATCGACGACAAGAATATCTTTCTGCTACATGTTTCGGTGTATATGGTTCTAATCTTGTAGAAGGTGATTTTGAAGCTGAACTTATGTATCTTCTTAACGGTGTATTACAATTAAAACAATTTTGTAAACATCCATTGTTAAATTCTGAAAAACCTTTAGCCCTTGTTACTGGTGGGGGTCCAGGTGCTATGGAAGTGGGTAATCGTGTTGCTAGATCTTTAGGTATTTTGTCTTGTGGTTTATTTGTTGATTTCAGTACACTCGCTCAGAAACCAGGGGCAACAATTAATGAACAAACTAAAAATCCTTATGTGGAAGCCTTTATGACGTATCGAGCAAACAAACTTGTAGAGCGTCAATCAGATTTTAACTTGGATTTTCCTATCTTCCTTACTGGAGGTATTGGAACAGATTTTGAATACGCACTTGAAGAGGTTCGTCGAAAAGTTGGATCTGTGCCTGCAAATCCAATTATTTTGTTTGGTTCACCTTCACATTATTCAAATAAAATTACATCAAGGTATCAAGAGAATCTTCGAAGTGGTACTATTAGAGGTTCAGAGTGGATTTGTACTATCCCATGGCTCGTTTCTACAGGAGCGGAGGCACTGGAAATATACAGACGCTTTTTTAATGGTCAACTTCCTGTAGGACCTGGCCACCCACTAAATGAACGAGGTTTCGTTATAGCCTCAGAATATTTGGCAAACCACCCTGTATAGGTGAAATTATAAGAATTAGTTGATATTGACTTAATTTATAAAATAAGTTCCTCAAATCTATGGTTGCTTCAATGAACATCAAAAACTTTTGATAAAAAAAAAAAAAAAAAAAAAAAATGGGAAATTGGGGAATTGGGGGAAAGAAGTATGGGGTGGGAATTTTATTACTATATATATGTATATATTTGGAAATTTTATTACTCTGTTTTTTCTTCTTTCTCTCTCTTTTTTTTTTTTTTGTTGTTCTTTATTCTTATATATTTTTTATTAAAAAAAATCATATACATATATATTTATTTATTTATGTAAATATATATAAATATTTATATATATATGTATATATATGTTTATATATTTCCCCTTACCTGTGCTACAGATGAGAGTGATAAATCATGCAGAAATGTATGTGCGTTTGTGGAGAGTTGGAAGTGAGGATATTCTCTTGTGCGTTCTAAAGTTATTGTTATTTCTTCACTCCTCCCTTTTAATCTCCCACCAAAAAAAAAAAAAAAAACAACAACAACAACAACACAAAAAAACAGAGGAGAAAGGGGGAGCGGGAAACCGTGGCATAATTTTATTTCTTTATTTTACATTTTTTTTTTTTTTTCCTCCGCCCTAATTTTTTTCTTTTCTTTTTCGCCCTACTTTCAGTTTTTATTATTATTTTTATATTTAATGATTACGTATGATATAAGGAATTAGTAAAATAAGTTTTAAAAAATAATTTTGTTATTAATTATTATTAGAGTTATTTAGTTACTTCTTACCTGAATAAAGTTATGTGGTGGAGGGAGCATTTTCGTGGGTGGCTCCTTATGTGTCTTGTCCCAATAGCTCTTTTCCTAGTTGTAGATGTACCCGCTGCGTATCAAAGTAATGTGCGAAGTCGAACTATTTTTGTGTCTGTCATGACCCCTATTGTATGGGTTATATATTTAATACTTTTATATTTTACAGTCTACCGCCCACTGCGGCGGAGTACTGGGGTGTATGCTGCGGGCTTCAGTTGTAATAGCGGGGCCCCCAACACACACCTCCCACTCTTTTTAAAAGAACAATATAAACTTAATACGGCGATTGAGGCATTACGCCTGGATACGGCAACTATGGAGCGTATGACAGCCTACTGGGCACCGCAGTTTCCTGTAAATAACGTAACACACAGGTCACCCATACAGGATAGCCTAGACCCAGTCGAAGCAAGTAATATTTTATGAAACCTATAAAGGGTGTCGTTACTTGTTTTGAGTTAGTTAGTTTGTTAGTTATTATTGTTATTATTATGCTTTTGTGAAGAGGATTTTTTTTTTTTTTTTGTATTGTTTTATTGATTTGTTTATGTTCATATATAAATATATATATTTATATATATGTATATATTGGTTTTTTAAAAAATGTTTTTTTTTTTTTTTTTTTATTGGTTTTGATTTGAAAAAAAAAAAAAAAAAAGCTGATTCCTTTTTAAGGTGATAATAAAATAAGAGAAAAAAAAAATATATATATATATAAAACAAGTGGAAATACTACAAAGAAAAAAAAAATAATAATAAAAGGCAAAAAAAAATAAATAAATAAATAAAAGTATGTACCACTATTTATCAATTCCCCTCTTAGGCGCTGTAATAACTTTATGGAGTTGTACACTTTACGCTGATGCCTTTGCCTTTGATCTACCAGCTAAAACACATCGCTGTTTTATGGAGGAAGTCCCTAGCAGTACTGACTTACGTATATCATACGCAGCCTTGCCAGGATATGCACAATTTTTGGATACAGTATTAACAGATTCAAAAGGAAACGTTTTCTATACAGCTAATGCACAAGATCAAGGTAAATTTCATGAGTTTATTGCAGAAGGAGGAGACTTTACACTTTGTTTTCATTCACGTCTTGCGCAAGGTGCAAAGCATACAGAAGGAATGAAACGTAGTATTAGTCTGGATATACAAGTAGGAACTGAAAAAAATGATTATCAAGAGTTGGCTACAAAAGAGAAATTACGACCTATTGAGGTTGAATTACGTGTTATAGAAGACACAGTACGTTCAATACACTCTGAGTATCTTTTTTATAAGGAGAAAGAGGCGGAGATGCGTAATACTAATGAAGCTATGACAGCTAAGGTTACTTGGCTTACAGGTTTTATAATTGTTACTTTTATTATTTTCTCAATTTGGGAATTACGACACCTAAAGACATATTTCCGAAAGAAGAGACTTATTGATTAAGAATATGGTAGTAAAAAAAAAAAAAAACTCTTCAATGTGCTTGAAAAAAAAAAAAATATATTTTGGGAAAGACAGAGTGTGTTTTAAAAAAAAAAAAAAAAAAAACTGCTTATTATGGGAGGACACTTGTACATATTTCTATTATCTCCTTTTTATTGTCAAGGATAGAAAAGGGAAAAAGAAAAGAAAAAAAAAAACTCTGGGTATGTAATAGCTATTAGTGAGAAAAAAACTTTTTTTTTCCTGGAATGATATATCCCAATCTTTTTTTTTTTGAATTTTATTTTTTCTCCTACTTCTATTGTGAGCCCTCTAGATTCTTCCATTTTTAAATTTCTTTTTTCTCCATACTTGTCTATTGTATGTCTTCTACATCTCTATTTGTGCGTATTTGTTTAGCTAAGAGATGTAAGTAGAATTGCTTTTTTCTTCGGTCTGCTTGATACGATAGATAAGTGTATGAATATTCTTGACAAATACGAGAGGGTTCAAGTTTATTTGTTGAGTTTTGTTTTTTTCATTTTTTTTTTTGGTAGGAGATGAAAAAAGATTGATAGTGATAATTTTAATATTTCAATCTATTAATTTTTCTTACTTCCACTCTTCATCCCTCCTAAACATTTTTTTTTTTTTTTTTTTTTCGTGCGTCCACTTCCTTGCAATTTTTAAACTTAAAAAAGCTATTTTAGACACCTATATATATATATATATATATATATATATAAACGCACTTGGTAAAAAAACAAATAATAATAATAATAATAATAAATAAAGAAGAAAAAAAAAGTGACAAAAAAATAAATAAAAATAAAAGTAAAACTCAAAATTTATAGACTGTAGGTCTTTGTGTAAGATGACTACAGTATTGGGAGCAGAGGCTGTTACGCAGCTTGATATAATACACCGTATTGCTAAGGCTTTAATTACTGTGACATCTTCGACAAATGCATCTTTTAATCCTAATGATAGTAAATTAAATGTTTCAATAGTATCTGCTGAAGACACTATATCTATTTTAGAAAATGTTGGACACTCTCTTGCTGCCGCCGCTGATATGCTAGCTAGTGCAGTTGAAGTTCAATTAGCGGAGTTTTTTAGTTATATGAAAAATAAGGAGACATCATCTCTTGTGGAGCTTCTCAAAATACGTACTGCCGTACCTACTGGATTTTATGTTAAAAGTCAAGAAAATAAATCGATGGAACAAGATAATGTAAACCCAATAGAAAATGTCGTTACTAAAGATAGTTCTAAGAGTAAAGTTTTACAAAATGTGACTTTAGGATTGAATCGTTGTGATCGGCGTGCCATTGCAACAACTATGCAAACATGTCTTTTTCTCATGATGGAATCTGTACTTACACACGTTAATGCTACCCGTGTGGCAGTTTACCTTAATGATGGTTCTGATAAACCTCATACACTATTTCGTGTAGCTCATATTCACGGAGAAGAAAAATTACCTCTTGAAGTAAGTTATGCTAACACAAGTACGCTTATTAGCGTTGTAAAGAGTGGTTTAGCAATTAATTTTGATACTACTATTAATTCTAATGAGTTAAATAGTGAACAAAATAATTTATCTACTGAAAATGCACGTCATCCACTAAAAGTTCGAAGTGGTATGATTATTCCTATAGGAAACTATGGTTGTGTTCTTGTAGCTGATAAACGTGTTTCTAAATCACATTTTTTTACTCCTTTTGATGAACATAAGATATGGAATTTAGCGATAATATGTGAAGGTATATTTTCACGATATCCACGAAGTCTTTTCATTGGTATGTCATGGATTCCATCAGTAGAAGTACTGCGTCAATGCTCACTTTTACCGACTATTTTATTAAAAAATCAGGTAGATTCATCATTAAATGTAAGTGAAAAAGGATTAGAACCTATTTTAGAAGATTTAAGATTAGTTCCAAAACAATTAACAATACTTAGAGTTACTGGAAATAATATAAGCTCTATACAGGATACAAAAGGGTTACCACGAAAAAATATAACATATGAAGGACTCTTACAAGGATCTAGTGAGTATATAAACAAGATGGAGTTATTATGGCAGCAAACACTTCAAGAGGTAAATTCACTTCGACTTAGAATTTCTACCCATGAACGTGAAGTGAATGAAAAAAATTCTCGAATCAACAAACTTGAAAGGGAAGTAAGGCGCTTAAATGTACGTTTAGTTTCCACAGGAAAAAACTAGACTATACATAAAAAGGCATAAATATGTAAATTAATTCTTTTTTTATAAAGTTAATTCCAATTTATTCGGTTATTTAAGATTACCTATGGGGTTTCAAAAATTTACAATTTTTTTTTCTTTCTTATTAAATAATTTTTTTTTTTTCCCCCCCTACTGTATTTTTATCCCTTTGTTTTTTTCAAAGGGATTTTCTCAACAGCATGCCATTCGTCAAGATTGTGAAGAATAAGGCGTACTTCAAGCGCTTCCAGGTGAAGTACCGCCGTCGTCGTGAGGGCAAGACTGACTACCATGCGCGTCGTCAGATGGTGCTGCAGGACAAGACCAAGTTCGGTACTCCCAAGTATCGTCTGGTTGTGCGCATCACGAACAGTGATGTTATCGCTCAGATTGTGCACGCGAAGGTTGTGGGCGACGAGGTTGTGATGGCAGCCTACTCTCACGAGCTGCCTCTCTTCGGCATTGAGCACGGCCTGACAAACTACGCGGCGGCGTACGCGACCGGGCTGTTGCTCGCGCGTCGCATGCTGGTGAAGCTTGGACTTGCTGAGAAGTTCGAGGGTGTGAAGGAGGCTGACGGAGCCTACGCGGCGGTCCGCACCAAGTCAGATGACCAGGGTGACGACGAGAAGCGTTTCCCATTCAAGGCGATCCTTGACGTTGGTCTCGCACGCACCACCACTGGTGCCCGTGTGTTCGGTGTGCTGAAGGGTGCCGTGGATGGTGGCCTTGCCGTGCCCCATCGCCCCAATCGATTCCCCGGCTTCAACAAGGAGAAGGAGACTCTGAACGCGAAGGTGCACCGTGATCGCATCTTTGGCCGCCACGTGGCGGATTACTTGAAGCAGGTGCGAGAGGAGGCCAGCTCGAATCCAGACGAGAAGACATGCCAGTTCGCCAAGTACATTGAGGCGAAGGTCGCCCCTGATGCCATTGAGGGTATGTACAAGAAGGCACACGCCGCTATTCGCGCAGACCCAACAAAGCGCAAGGCCAAGAAGGAGCACAAGACAGGTGTGGCACCCAAGAAGTATAATACACCTAAGAGGACTGGTGCAGAGAAGAAGGCTGCCGCCAAGGCGAAGGTTGCCGTGCTGGTTGAACGTATCCGTGGCCGTTCCACGAAGTAAATAAACATGCCTGTCTTACAGGATAATCCCACATAAATAATATATTTTTGTTTTCTTCTTTTTTTGTATCTGTTCATGAAACATAAAAAGAAGCTTATTTTATTTCCATTTTTTTTTTTTTTTTTTTCCCTTCTTTTCTTTACCAGTTCATTACTGAGTGGAATTGGATTGATTTCTGTTTTGTGTTGTGTGTATTTGGCTCTTTTAATGCACTTTTAAATGTTAAATCCCCCCCCTCTCCCTCCTTCTATCTTTTTATTATTCTTTACTATTAATTTTTAACAACAGCCCCCCCACCAAGTGAAAATGCCATTCGTCAAGATTGTGAAGAATAAGGCGTACTTCAAGCGCTTCCAGGTGAAGTACCGCCGTCGTCGTGAGGGCAAGACTGACTACCATGCGCGTCGTCAGATGGTGCTGCAGGACAAGACCAAGTTCGGTACTCCCAAGTATCGTCTGGTTGTGCGCATCACGAACAGTGATGTTATCGCTCAGATTGTGCACGCGAAGGTTGTGGGCGACGAGGTTGTGATGGCAGCCTACTCTCACGAGCTGCCTCTCTTCGGCATTGAGCACGGCCTGACAAACTACGCGGCGGCGTACGCGACCGGGCTGTTGCTCGCGCGTCGCATGCTGGTGAAGCTTGGACTTGCTGAGAAGTTCGAGGGTGTGAAGGAGGCTGACGGAGCCTACGCGGCGGTCCGCACCAAGTCAGATGACCAGGGTGACGACGAGAAGCGTTTCCCATTCAAGGCGATCCTTGACGTTGGTCTCGCACGCACCACCACTGGTGCCCGTGTGTTCGGTGTGCTGAAGGGTGCCGTGGATGGTGGCCTTGCCGTGCCCCATCGCCCCAATCGATTCCCCGGCTTCAACAAGGAGAAGGAGACTCTGAACGCGAAGGTGCACCGTGATCGCATCTTTGGCCGCCACGTGGCGGATTACTTGAAGCAGGTGCGAGAGGAGGCCAGCTCGAATCCAGACGAGAAGACATGCCAGTTCGCCAAGTACATTGAGGCGAAGGTCGCCCCTGATGCCATTGAGGGTATGTACAAGAAGGCACACGCCGCTATTCGCGCAGACCCAACAAAGCGCAAGGCCAAGAAGGAGCACAAGACAGGTGTGGCACCCAAGAAGTATAATACACCTAAGAGGACTGGTGCAGAGAAGAAGGCTGCCGCCAAGGCGAAGGTTGCCGTGCTGGTTGAACGTATCCGTGGCCGTTCCACGAAGTAATTGCTTGATCTCTGTTTACTGTGGGGAGTAATAAAATGCTTTAAATAATTTTTTTTTTTTTATTCATTTAAAGATAACAAATTCTTTTTCTTTTTTCTTTATATATTCTTTTTTTTTTTGGGAAGTGGGGGGAGCGGGCTATTTTTTTTTATTTTATTTCCTTTAAGCACTTAATGTATATTTTTTCTTTTTTTTTTTTGTTTTGTATATAGAAAGGTCGAGCGAAAATGGGAGCGTTTATGTATCTGAATGAGCTTTGGAAGAAGAAGTCTTCC
>JASANY010000697.1:0-22896 GCA_030849755.1 Trypanosoma avium
TTTTAATTTTTATTTATTTTTGCTTGTTACAAATGAGGGCGTGTTTTTCCGGGGGTATTGCGCTGTTTTCTGGGAATATCGTGGAATTTAATTTATTTTTTATTTTATTTATTTGTTTTGCTTGTTACAGATAGGGGCATGCTTTCTGGGGATATTGCGCTGTTTTCTGGGGAATATTGGGGAATTCGATTTATTTTTTAATTTTTTGTTTATTTTGTTTGCTACAGATAAGGATATGCTTTCTGGGAATATTGGGGAATTTAATTTATTTTTTAATTTTTATTTATTTTTGCTTGTTACAGATAAGGGCATGCTTTCTGGGGAATATCTGATTGTTTTCTGGGAATATTGGGGGGAATTTAATTTATTTTTTATTTTATTTATTTGTTTTGCTTGTTACAGATAAGGGCATACTTTCTGGGGGATAATTGGCTGTTTTCTGGGAATATTGGGGGAATTTAATTTATTTTTTAATTTTTATTTGTTTTTGCTTGTTACAAATGAGAGCGTGTTTTTCCGGGGATATTGCGCTGTTTTCTGGGAATATTGGGGGAATTTAATTTATTTTTTAATTTTTATTTGTTTTTGCTTGTTACAGTTGGGCATGTTTTTTGGGGGATATTTGGCTGTTTTCTGGGAATATTGGGGGAATTCGATTTATTTTTTAATTTTTTGTTTATTTTGTTTGCTACAGATAAGGATATGCTTTCTGGGAATATTGGGGAATTTAATTTATTTTTTAATTTTTATTTGTTTTTGCTTGTTACAGATAAGGGCATGCTTTCTGGGGAATATCTGATTGTTTTCTGGGAATATTGGGAGAATTTAATTTATTTTTTTAATTTTTATTTATTTTTGCTTGTTACAAATGAGGGCGTGTTTTCCGGGGGTATTGCGCTGTTTTCTGGGAATATTGGGAGAATTTAATTTATTTTTTTAATTTTTATTTATTTTTGCTTGTTACAAATGAGGGCGTGTTTTCCGGGGGTATTGCGCTGTTTTCTGGGAATATTGGGGGAATTTAATTTATTTTTTTAATTTTTATTTGTTTTTGCTTGCTGCGGAGGGGATGTTGCTTTCAGTTTACTCGACGGGTCGGAATTTTAAATTTTCTGTGTGCGTAATTTGTAAAATATTTCACGTAGTTTTCCAAATTCTTGGGGGAGACTCAGACACCGTTCAAATATAAGCCCCACAATTTAAATTCAGTCGCTTGTTACAGATAAGGGCATACTTTCTGGGGATATTTGGCTGTTTTCTGGGAATATTGGGGGAATTTAATTTATTTTTTTTATTTTTATTTATTTTTGCTTGTTACAGATAAGGGCATGTTTTCTGGGGGATATTTGGCTGTTTTCCGGGAATATTGGGGAATTTAATTTATTTTTTAAATTATTTATTTGTTTTGCTTGTTACAAATGAGGGCGTGTTTTTCCGGGGATATTGCGCTGCTTTCTGGGAATATTGGGGGGAATTTCATTTATTTTTTATTTTATTTATTTGTTTTGCTTGTTACAGATAAGGGCATGCTTTCTGGGAATATCTGATTGTTTTCTGGGAATATTGGGGGAATTTGATTTATTTTTTAATTTTTATTTGTTTTTGCTTGCTGCAGAGGGGATGTTGCTTTCAGTTTACTCAACGGGTTAGGATTTTAAATTTTCTGTGTGCGTAATTTGTAAAATATTTCACGTAGTTTTCCAAATTCTTGGGGGAGACTCAGACACCGTTCAAATATAAGCCCCATAATTTAAATTCAGTCGCTTGTTACAAATAATGGCATGCTTTCTGTGGGGTATTGCGCTGCTTTCTGGGAATATTGGGGAATTTTATTTATTTTTTAATTTATTTATTTGTTTTGCTTGTTACAGATAGGGGCATGCTTTCTGGGAAATATGGCGCTGTTTTCTGGGAATATCGAGGCATTTATTTTACTTCTTAAGTTTGCTTGTTTCCGGACTTCTGCAGATGGGATTTGTGCTTTCTGGGTTATCTGGGAGTGTGAAGTATTTGCGCGTATATTCTATGAAATATTTCACGTAGTTTTCCAAATTCTTGGGGGAGACTCAGACACCGTTCAAATATAAGCCCCATAATTCGGGTGGGTAAAAATAAAATAAATTCACCCTATTTTGGAATTCGTTAATTTAAAATTGCCGGTTCAAAAAACGCCTATTTTTTCGGCCCATCTCGTCGCTCGGCTACAACAACCGGTGTCGTTTTGGATTTTACGCACACGCTCCGTCGGGTGTTTGTCGTTCGATTTTCCGGGCCAGCGAAAATTGGACAAACTTTCGTTCAACCCGTCCCCACAGTGAATTTGCATTTTCGGACCCCCCTAGAATTTTTTTTGTGGCAAAACTGTCGACCCGGATTTTTGGGATTTTGGGATTTTACAATTTCGCTTGCTCCGTTATTTCCTGCGCTTTCTACAGATATCCAGGAATTTCCGTTGTGACAGTGATTTAACAAATACTCATTTACACAGTAAATGAGTATTTTTTAAATCACCATTTATTAATAAACAATATAACACCACTTTTAAACATTGTCTTAGATTTGAACTAAATAATTTATATATTAATCCGCGCGCGCGCGTACACGGATTTCTGGCATATCTCCCAGATATCGTTTTGGGCACAGAAGTTTAAATTAATATGTGGTGGATATGGGAGAAAACATGTAAAGGGGGCTTTTTATGTGGGAGATATAGGAGAAAGCGTAGAAAGGGGGGTTTCTATGTGGGAGATATGGGGGAAGGCACAGAAAGGTGATTTTTTATTTGGGGAATATGGGGCAGTTGCACAAGTCGTGCCTATGTTGTCCTTTATATTGGAGAAAACGTAGAAGTGGCATTTGATATCGGGTACTCATTTTAGAAATCACAAGTACCACCTTTTTGTGGGCGGAGTGCACGATATCAGATATGAATTTGCACATTTCCCACCACTGTAGGTATATCAAATATTGCATTTTCTCATTATCAGGCTGACTGCTGCATATATCATGTGTTTGCTGCTTTGTTTTATATCTGGCTGACTTGTTTTCATATTAAAAATAATTCGCCGTGACAGTGATTTAACAAATACTCATTTACACAGTAAATGAGTATTTTTTAAATCACCATTTATTAATAAACAATATAACACCACTTTTAAACATTGTCTTAGATTTGAACTAAATAATTTATATATTAATCCGCGCGCGCGCGTACACGGATTTCTGGCATATCTCCCAGATATCGTTTTGGGCACAGAAGTTTAAATTAATATTTGTGGGATATGGGAGAAAGCATGCAAAGGGACTCTTTATGTGGGAGATATAGGAGAAAGTGTAGAAAGGGGGGTTCTATGTGGGGGATATTGTGGAAAGCACGGAAAGGGGGTTCTCTATGTGGGAGATGCGGGAGAAAGCATAGAAAGGGGGTTTTCTATGTGGGAGATACGAGGGGAAAGCGTAGAAAGGGGGTTTTTTATGTGGGGTATACTGGGGAAAACGTGGAAAGGGGGTTTTCTATGTGGGAGATATGGGAGAAAGCATGTAAAGGGGGCTTTTTATGTGAGCGATATAGGAGAAAGCGTAGAAAGGGGGTTTTTATGTGGGAGATGTGGGAGAAAGCATAGAAAGGGGGTTCTCTATGTGGGAGATGTGGGAGAAAGTATGGAAAGGGGGTTCTCTATGTGGGGGTATAGGAGAAAGCACAGAAAGGGGACTTCTATCTGGGAGATGTTATGGAAGTTACGTGGATTTCTTTCTGTTGGATTTTACTCTGTATTACATACATAACAGGGGGTTCCTTCAGAAGTCTAGAATATTAACTTTCGAATTTGTTTGTTATCTTTCTGCTTTCTATTTGTATGACGTGCTTGCTGCTTTGTTTTATATCTGGCTGACTTGTTTTCATATTAAAAATAATTCGCCGTGACAGTGATTTAACAAATACTCATTTACACAGTAAATGAGTATTTTTTAAATCACCATTTATTAGTAAATAATATAACACCACTTTTAAATATTGTCTTAGATTTGAACTAAATAATTTATATATTAATCCGCGCGCGCGCGTACACGGATTTCTGGCATATCTTCCAGATATTGTTTTGGACACAGAAATTGTTTTTTATAATAAATTGATGTTATAGCAAGCACAGAAGTGTAGTCTGATACAAAATGATACCTGTGGAAAACGGTAGAAATGGTGGTTAATATCTACACATATCGAAACAAGTCGTAGCAAGGGGTGAGATATTGGCTGATATACGTAGAAAGGTGCAGAAATGGCAGCTTATATTTCTTGGACATTACAGAAAGCGGTTTTATAGGCCGAGCAAGCATATTGGGGTCTAGAAAGCACTGTAAAAGGGTGATCATGTAGTTTTAATGATGTGGTTTACGTTTTTGGGGGTCAGAAAGGGGGTTGAATACAGAAAATTTTATGGTTTTAGTGCCAATTTTTTGGCCGTTTTTTTGGCCGTTTTTTGGCCGTTTTTTGGCGATTTTTTGGTGTTTTTTTTTGGTTCTTTTTTTGGTCATTTTTTGCTGTTTTTTTTGCTGTTTTTACGCCATTTTTAAAGGTATCTTTTGCTTATGTTGAGTTGTTTTTTTTGCACTACTTTTTTAATTCATTTTTTGTTATTTTTTTGGATGTTTTTCCTATTTAAATCTGCTGAGCGTTTTCATTGTTTTTTTTAATACTTTTTGTTTTTTTTTTGGTGTTTTTTTGGGGATTTTTGGACATTTTTTGGGGTATTTTTTGGGTCTTTTTTTGGTTGTTTTTTGCTCATTTTTTGCTCGTTTTTTGGGTGTTTTTGCCGATTTTTTGGCCGGTTTTTCACCATTTTTGCTGATTTTTTTGTGTTTTTTTATTATTTTATTGATTTTGAGGGTTTTTTTTTATTTTTTTTTTACGTTTTTGACAATTTTTTACGTTTTTATTTTTGGGGGGTAATTTTCTCCTTTTTTTTAAATTTTTTTTTTTATTTTTACGGTTTTAGACTTTTTTGTGTGGGTTTTTTGGTGGGTTTATTTTTTTTGGATTTTTCGGGGGGGGTGTTTGTGCTTTTAATTTTTTTTTGGGTATTTTTGGATATTTTTTGGGGTATTTTTGTATTTTTCGAGGGTTTTTGCAATTTTCGAGGGTTTTTTGATAATTTTAATTTTTTTGGTTTTGGAGTTTTACACTTTTTGTTTTTTTTGGGGCGATTTCACGTTTTTGCGATTTTAATTTTTGGGGTTTTTTGGGGTTTTAATTTTTTTTGACCAATTTTGGGGTTTTTGGGGGATTTTAATTTTTTTTGTGGGGTTTGGGGTTTTTCGAGGTTTTAATCTTTTTTTATTTTTGTTTTTTGGCTAATTTTAATTTTTAGTGGGTTTTGGGGGTTTTCGAGATTTTATTTTTTTATTTTTGTTTTCTGTCTGATTTTACTTTTTTAGTGGGTTTTTGGAATTTTCGAGATTTTAATTCTTTTGTATTTTTATATTTTTTGTTGTTTTTGTTTTTTGCGTGATTTTTGGGGTTTTTGGAGTTTTTGGCTGATTTATTGGGGGTTTTCGAGATTTTAATTTTTTAATTTTTGTTTTTTGGGGGATTTTAATTTTTTTAGTTAATTTTTGGGGTTTTGGGCGAATTTAATTTTTTAGTTTTTGTGGTTTTCGAGATTTACTTTTGTAATTTTGGGTTTTTTTGGCTGATTTTAATTTTTTTTTTTGGGTTTTGGCTTTTCGGGATTTTAATTTTTAATTTTTGGGGGGTTTGGGATTTTCGGGACTTTACTTTTTTGGTCGATTTTTGTGTGTTTTGGTTTTAATTTTTGTTTTTTGGCTAATTTTAATTTTTAGTGGGTTTTTGGGATTTTAATTCTTTTGGGATTTTTGGCCGATTTATTGGGGTTTTTCGGGATTTTAATTTTTTTGTTTTTTGTTTTTTGCTGATTTTACTTTTTTTTAGTTAATTTTTAGGGATTTTGGCCGAATTTAATTTTTTGATTTTGGGGTTTTCGAGAATTTTAATTTTTGTTTTTTGGGGGTTTTGGGGATTTTCAGGATTTTACTTTTTTGGCCGATTTTTGGGGGTTTTGTTTTAATTTTTGTTTTTTTGTTCGGTTTTGGGATTTTTGGGGGTTTTTGGGATTTTAATCGAGATTTTAATTTTTGTTTTTTGGCTGATTTTATTTTTTTTTAGTTTAATTTTTGTTTTTTGGCTGATTTTAATTTTTTGATTTTTGTTTTTTGCGTGATTTTGATTTTTTAGTTGATTTTTGGGATTTTTGGGATTTTAATTCTTTTGGAATTTTTGGCCGATTTATTGGGGGGTTTTCGTGGTTTTATTTTTTTAATTTTTGTTTTTTGCGTGGTTTTGATTTTTTTAGTTGATTTTTAGGAATTTTGGCCGAATTTAATTTTTTAATTTGGGGATTTTCGTGGTTTTATTTTTTTAATTTTTGTTTTTTGGCTGATTTTAATTTTTTTTAGTTGGTTTTTGGGATTTTGGCCGAATTTAATTTTTTGATTTTGGGGTTTTCGAGAATTTTAATTTTTGATTTTTGGGGTTTTGGGGATTTTCAGGATTTTACTTTTTTGGCCGATTTTTGGGGGTTTTGTTTTAATTTTTGTTTTTTTTGTTCGGTTTTGGGATTTTTGGGGGGTTTTTGGGATTTTAATCGAGATTTTAATTTTTGTTTTTTGGCTGATTTTATTTTTTTTAGTTTAATTTTTGTTTTTTTGGCTGATTTTGATTTTTTGATTTTTGTTTTTTGTGTGATTTTGATTTTTTAGTTGATTTTTGGGGGTTTTGAGATTTTAATTCTTTTGGAATTTTTGGCCGATTTATTGGGGGGTTTTCGTGGTTTTATTTTTTTAATTTTTGTTTTTTGCGTGGTTTTGATTTTTTTAGTTGATTTTTAGGAATTTTGGCCGAATTTAATTTTTAATTTGGGGATTTTCGCGGTTTTAATTTTTTACTTTTTGTTTTTTGGCTGATTTTAATTTTTTTTAGTTGATTTTTGGGATTTTGGCCGAATTTAGTTTTTTGATTTTGGGGTTTTTGGGATTTTAGTTTTTTGTTTTTTGTTTTTTGGCTGATTTTAACTTTTTTAGTTAATTTTTAGGATTTTGGCTGATTTTAATTTTTTAGTTGGTTTTTGGGGTTTTTGGCCGATTTATTGGGGGTTTCCGTGATTTTAATTTTTTTGTTTTTTGTTTTTTGCGCGAATTTAATTTTTTTAGTTGATTTTTGGGACTTTGATTTTTTTAATTTTTGGGTTTTCGAGATTTTAATTTTTGTTTTTTGGCTGATTTTGATTTTTTTTAGTTTAATTTTTGTTTTTTGGCTGATTTTAATTTTTTAATTTTTGTTTTCCGCGTGATTTTAATTTTTTAGTGGATTTTTGGGGTTTTAATTCTTTTGGGATTTTTGGCCGATTTATTGGGGGGTTTTCGAGATTTTAATCTTTTTAATTTTTGTTTTTTGCGTGATTTTAATTTTTTAGTTGGTTTTTAGGGATTTTGATTTTTTAATTTGGGGGGGTTTTCGAGATTTTAATTTTTTAATTTTTGTTTTCCGCGTGATTTTAATTTTTTTAGTTGGGTTTTGGGGGTTTTGGGATTTTAATTTTTAATTTTTGGGGTTTTTGGTCGATTTTCGGGATTTTACTTTTTTGGTCGATTTTTGGGGGTTTTGTTTTAATTTTTGTTTTTTTGTCCGGTTTTAGGGGTTTTGGGGGTTTTGGGGATTTTGATCGAGATTTTAATTTTTGTTTTTTGGCTGATTTTAATTTTTTTTTAGTTTGATTTTTGTTTTTTGCGTGATTTTGATTTTTTTGATTTTTGTTTTTTGCGTGATTTTGATTTTTTAGTTGATTTTTGGGGGTTTTGGGATTTTAATTCTTTTGGGATTTTTGGCTGATTTATTGGGTGGTTTTCGAGATTTTAATTTTTTAATTTTTGTTTTTTGCGTGATTTTGATTTTTTAGTTGATTTTTAGGGATTTTGGCCGAATTTAATTTTTTAATTTGGGGGGTTTTGTGGTTTTAATTTTTTAATTTTTGTTTTTTGGGCGATTTTAATTTTTTAGTTGATTTTTAGGGATTTTGTCCGATTTTAATTTTTTAATTTGGGAGGTTTTCGTGGTTTTAATTTTTTAATTTTTGTTTTTTGGCTGATTTTAATTTTTTAGTTGATTTTTGGGTTTTATTTTTTTGTTTTTTGTTTTTTGTTTTTTGCGTGATTTTGATTTTTTTAGTTGATTTTTGGGGTTTTGGCCGAATTTGATTTTTTAGTTGGTTTTTGAGGTTTTTGGGGTTTTAATTTTTTTGTTTTTTGTTTTTTGGCTGATTTTAATTTATTTAGTTAATTTTTAGGATTTTGGTTGATTTTTGGGGGTTTTGTGGTTTTTTGGCCGATTTATTGGGGTTTTTCGTGATTTTAATTTTTTGTTTTGGGTTTTTTGGCTGATTTTAATTTTTTTTGTTGGGGTTTGGGATTTTGGCCGAATTTAATTTTTTAGTTTTTGGGGGTTTTCGTGGTTTTACTTTTTTAATTTTTGTTTTTTGGCTGATTTTAATTTTTTTTAGTTGGGTTTTGGGATTTTCGAGATTTTAATTTTTAATTTTTGGGGTTTTTGGGGACTTTCGGGGTTTTACTTTTTTGGTCGATTTTTGGGGGTTTTGGTTTTAAGTTTTGTTTTTTGGCTGATTTTTTGACCGGTTTTAGGTTTTTTGGCTGATTTTTGGGGGTTTTGGGATTTTGATTTTTGGGGGTGTTGGGATTTTGGCCGATTTATTGGAATTTTTCGGGACTTTAATCGAGATTTTAATTTTTTTCAGTTGATTTTTAGGAATTTTGGCCGAATTTAATTTTTTAATTTTTGGGGTTTTCGAGATTTTAATTTTTTAATTTTTGTTTTTTGGCTGATTTTAATTTTTGTTGGTTGTGGGCTTTTCGAGATTTTGATTTTTTAGTTGATTTTTGGGGGTTTTCGGGATTTTGGCCGAATTTAATTTTTGTTTTTTGGGGGATTTTAATTTTTTTTAGTTGGGTTTTGGGGTTTTCGAGATTTTAATTTTTAATTTTTGGGGTTTTTTGAGATTTTCGGGATTTTACTTTTTTGGTCGATTTTTGGGGGTTTTGGTTTTAATTTTTGTTTTTTTGGTTGATTTTGATTTTTTTGGCCGGTTTTGGGTTTTTTTGGCTGATTTTTGGGGTTTTCGAGATTTTAATTTTTTAGGTTTTGGGGGTTTTGCCGAATTTAATTTTTTTTGTTTTGGGGGATTCTGCTCAATTTTTGGGGTTTTTGGGGTTTTTGGGGGGTTTGGGATTTTACTTTTTTGGTCGATTTTTGGGGGTTTTGGGGTTTTAATTTTTTTGTTTTGGGTTTTTTGGCTGATTTTAATTTTTTAGTTGATTTTTGGAATTTTTTGGTTTTTAATTCTTTTGGGATTTTTGGCCGATTTATTGGGGTTTTTCGTGATTTTAATTTTTTGTTTTGGGTTTTTTGGCTGATTTTAATTTTTTTTGTTGGGGTTTGGGATTTTAGCCGAATTTAATTTTGGGGGTTTTCGTGGTTTTACTTTTTTAATTTTTGGTTTTTTGGCTGATTTTAAAATTTTTTTTTGGGTTGTGGGCTTTTCGAGATTTTAATTTTTAATTTTGGGGGGTTTTGGGTATTTTCGGGGTTTTATTTTTTTGGTCGATTTTTGGGGTTTTGGTTTTAAGTTTTGTTTTTTGGCTGATTTTTTTGACCGGTTTTAGGTTTTTTGGCTGATTTTTGGGGGTGTTGGGATTTTAATTTTTTTAGTTTTTGAGATTTTGGCCGAATTTAATTTTTTAGTTTTGGGGGTTTGGGTTTTTGGGGTTTTAATTTTTGTGGGTTTTTGTATTTTCTGCTTGATTTTTAGGGTTTTTTGGCTGATTTTAATTTTTTAATTTTTGTCTTTTGGGGGATTTTGATTTTTTTTGTCGGTTTTTGGGGTTTTTGTGGTTTTCATCGAGATTTTAATTTTTTTTCAGTTGATTTTTAGGGTTTTGACCGAATTTAATTTTTTAGTTTTTGGGGTTTTCGAGATTTTAATTTTTTTTCAGTTGATTTTTAGGGTTTTGACCGAATTTAATTTTTTAGTTTTTGGGGTTTTCGAGATTTTAATTTTTTAATTTTTGGGTTTTCGGGATTTTTACTTTTTTAATTTTTGTTTTTTGTCTGATTTTAATTTTTTTTAGTTGGGTTTTGGGGTTTTTGAGATTTTAATTTTTAATTTTTGTGGTTTTTTAGTTTTTGGGGTTTTACTTTTTTGGTCGATTTTTGGGGGTTTTGGCCGAATTTAATTTTTTAGTTTTGGTTGATTTTGATTTTTTTTGACCGGTTTTGGGTTTTTTTGGCTGATTTTTGGGGTTTTCGAGATTTTAATTTTTTAGGTTTTGGAGGTTTTGGCCGAATTTAATTTTTTAGTTTTGGGGAATTCTGCTTAATTTTTGGGGTTTTTGGGATTTTTGGCCGATTTATTGGGGGTTTTCGTGATTTTAGTCGAGATTTTAATTTTTTAGGTTTTGGGGGTTTTGACCGAATTTAATTTTTTAATTTGGGGGGTTTGGGATTTTAATTTTTTAATTTTTGTCTTTTGGGGAATTTTAATTTTTGTCTTTTGGGGTTTTGGGGGGTTTTGGCCGATTTATTGGGGTTTTTGTTTTGTGGGTTTGGGGGTTTTTGGCCGATTTATTGGAATTTTTCGAGATTTTAATCGAGATTTTGATTTTTTTAGTTAATTTTTACGGATTTTGGCCGAATTTAATTTTTTACTTTTGGGGGGTTTTGGGATTTTAATTTTTTAACTTTTGTTTTTTGGCTGATTTTAATTTTTGGTTTTTGGGGTTTTTCGAGATTTTCAGGATTTTAATTTTTAACTTTTGGGTTTTTGGGGGAGGTTCAGGATTTTGATTTTTTGGTCGATTTTTGGGGTTTTGGTTTTAATTTTTGCTTTTTTGACTGATTTTCATTTTTTTTTAGTTAATTTTTAGGGATTTTAACCGAATTTAATTTTTTAATTTTTGTTTTTGGCTGATTTTCCTTTTTTTAGTTGGTTTTTGGGGTTTTGGCCGAATTTAATTTTTTGGTTTTTGGGGGTTTTGGATGGTTTTCGGGGTTTTAATTTTTTAATTTTTGTTTTTTGGCTGATTTTAATTTTTTTTAGTGGGGGTTTGGACTTTTCGAGATTTTAATCTTTTAGTCTTTGAGGTTTTTGGGGTTTTGTCGAATTTGATTTTTTGATTTTTGTTTTTTGTCTGGTTTTTGGGGGGTTTTGGGTTTTTGGCTGATTTTGAGTTTTTGTTTGATTTTAATTTTTGGGGTTTTGGGGTTTTTGGTCGATTTTGGGTTTTTGGTCGATTTTACCTTTTTTAACGGTTTTGATTTTTTGGTGGTTTCAGGGATTCTGGCGTGGTTTTTACTTTCTGTGGGGATTTTTGGATTTTGTGGGGTTTTTGGTCGATTTTCGGGATTTTTTTCGTGTTTTTTAAATTTTTGCATGATTTCGCCTTTTGGGGGTTTTTTGGGGTTTTTCGCCAATTTTGGTGTTTTGGGGGGGTTAGATTTTATGTTTTTTGGGGTTTTTGGGATTTTAGGCTTAAATTTCTGCAATTTTTGAGTTTTTGACAATTTTTTGTGGTTTTTGCTTGTTTTTTGGTTTTTTAGCGGTTTTCGGGGGGGGTTTTGCTCGATTTTAGCGTTTTGGGGGGTTTTAACTTTTTTGGGGGTTTTTGAGGGTTTTGCTTGCTTTTAACGTTTTATGGTGGGGTTTTTGGGTTTTTGGGGTTTTTCGCCAATTTTGGTGTTTTGGGGGGATTTTGGGATTTTAGGGGGTTTACTCGATTTTAGGTGTTTTGTGTGATTTCTGTATTTTTGCAGTTTTTCCTGGTTTTTTGGTCGGATTTTGATTTTTGGCCGTTTTCTTCCTTTTTTACAGTTTTCGGGGTTCTTGTTTTTGGGGGATCTTTGCACAATTTTATATTTTTGGGGTTTTGGGCGGGATTTCAAGTGTGTTCTCTGGGGCGGGTTTACACGTTTTCTTTTTTGCTTGCAATTAGCTGCGCTTGTAGGTTGGTGGGGTGTATTTAGATGGTTTGTTTACCAAACCCGACACATTCGGGGACGTGGGGTGAATGGGGGTCGGCCGGCTAGACGCTCTGCTCATGGTCTTTAGAACTCTGATGGTATTTTACTTGTAGGGTTGTTGACCGAGGACACGTATTTACTGTAGAAAAATACTTTTTTTGGGGGTTTTTATTTGACACTACACTTAGAACCTACCTAAAACTACGACGTATTCTTCACCACAAAAGGGTTCTCCCCCCCAAATCTTTTCGAAAACTGCTCCCCCCAAAACGTTCCCCTTTTATCCAGAAAAGCTCTAATCGTCGTTCCGGCTGGGCTCAAAGCGGGCTCTTTCTCCCAAACAAAGCAAACCCAAAACTTAAAATCCTCGTCTTTTTTGTGTTTGGCCGGTAATGGGAATAGATACTTAAAGAGGTTTATGAGGCAGTACGTGAAGATACTTGGGGAGAAGGCTTCACGGACTTAAATCAAGATGTATTTGGGGGAAGGTGGGGTGGTACGGGTTGGATTGAGAGGGTTTTTGCGTTAGAGGGGCACGGGGGGAGAGAAAGGTTCGTGTAATGCTTTGGGGTGGGGTGAAGGGGATTTTTGGTGATTATGGTGGTAAGTGTGGGAGGGTTTGGTTTGAATGTTTGATTTAAAACGGGAGATTTGTTGTTCAAGTTTTTAAGTTGAGGGTTATAATACACTAAAATGTTTTTTATTTGCCTTGTTTGTTTGAGTGTTTCCCATAAAATGATTGGGATTTGTTATCTGTTAGTCGCTATCCTTTGTGGATTTGTTGGGTATGTTTATTCGTTATTTATTAGGTTAGAATTGTCGCTGATTGGATGCGGTGTTTTATTTGGGGATTATCAGTTTTACAACGTGCTTATTACTTCTCACGGATTAATTATGATTTTTGCTTTTATTATGCCTGTCGTTCTTGGTGGGCTTACGAATTACTTTGCACCTGTTATGGTTGGGTTTCCAGATATGGTCTTCCCGCGATTAAATAACATGAGCTTCTGGATGTTCATGGGGGGGTTTGGTTGTTTGGTAAGTGGATTTCTAACAGAAGAAGGTATGGGTGTTGGGTGGACCCTTTATCCTACTCTTATTTGTGTAGACTTTCACTCAAGTCTGGCTTGTGATTTTGTTATTTTTTCTGTACATTTTTTGGGAATATCTAGTATTTTGAACTCGATTAATGTGGTGGGAACAATTTTCTGCTGCAGAAGAAAATATTTTAGTTTTTTGGTGTGGACCTTGTTTATTTGGGGAACATTGTTGACTTCTATGTTGCTTATTGTTACATTACCTGTGTTGGCTGGGGGTGTGACATTACTTTTATGCGATAGGAATTTTAACACATCATTTTATGATGTTGTTGGGGGTGGCGATTTGGTTTTGTTTCAACACCTGTTTTGGTTTTTCGGGCATCCTGAAGTTTATATTATTATTTTGCCTGTTTTTGGTTTGGTCTCGACTATTATAGAGGTTGTTGGATTTAGATGCGTTTTTAGCGCGGTTGCCATGATTTACTCAATGGTGCTCATTTCTTTCCTTGGTTTTTTTGTTTGGGCGCATCATATGTTTGTGGTGGGGATGGATGTGGATTCCAGAGCATATTTTGGGAGTGTTACGGTTTTAATCGGTTTGCCGACTTGCATTAAACTATTTAATTGGATTTACAGCTTTTTGTACACGGATTTAGGCATTACTTTTGAGATTTATTTTGTTTACATGTTTGTTATTATGTTTCTCATTGGTGGACTGACTGGTCTTTTCCTTTCTAATGTTGGCGTAGATATCATGCTTCATGATACGTACTTTGTCGTTGCACACTTTCATTATGTACTTTCATTGGGTGCGGTAGTTGGATTTTTTGGGGGATTTTTCCATTTTTTGATGAAATGGTTACCTGTAGAAATGTATACTTTTTGGCTTTTTTTCTTTATTTGTTGTCTTTGGTGGGGGTCGAACATGGTGTTTTTTCCTTTACACAGTATTGGTATGTTCGCTTTTCCAAGGAGGATTTCAGATTATCCAATTAGCTTTTTGTTCTGAAGCTCGTTTATGCTTTACGGTATGGTTTTGCTGGCTACGTTGGTGTTGTTTTGCTGTTGCTTATTTAGCATCTTATTTTTTTGGGATTACTGCTTGTTTTTTGTTAATTTATTTGTATATAATTTGTTTTGCTTTTTTTACTTTTTTAACTGGTTGCCATGTGCTATGGCGTTATACTTGCTAGTTGTCGACTTTGCGCATATTGTTTTGGATTATTTGCTCCTAATATTGTGTTTTTGCTTTGTTTTTTTCATTTACTTTTGGCACTCATTGTTTTTGTTCTTTTACATATAAATAACTAATAATCGTGCGCTCCGACATATTATACTAAATTAAATATTCGCTCAATTAAAATTTCTTAAAATTCTTTTTGTAGATTACATACCTTAAATAAAACATATTACGATAGGCATAAAACCATGCAATACACCACATAATTCACTACACTGCCCATATATCGTTGCGTTGTTAGATGCAAACAAAACAATTTCGTTACACCTTCCTGGTTCTCTACTTTTACTCCTAGACTTGATAACGTAAATGAATGTATTACGTCCACTGCAGAAACTCACAGCTTATAAATCACAAGACTTAATAAGGTTAGAACATGGTTACATTGCAGTAACCTTAGATCTCCCACTAAATAATCACTTTCCAGTATCAAGTTACTGAAAATGGTAGTCTCGCCGAATAAGAAATAGACCCAATATCATTGGAAACCAACGACCTTACATAGGTCAAAACTAACAAAATTTAGGCAGCCGAAATATAATAACAAGCACAACCTTAACAACAAACATACTATAAACATTGCTCCTATTGTGAATCAGTAGGCGTCGATAAACTTTGATGATATAAAATCTCATGTACAATATGTATTATTTATTTTTGATACGAAGAAAATTGATGATAACAACAGGGTACATATTCAGATACACAGGAAACAGACAAAAGACAATAATACTATTATAGAGTCGATTAGAAAAATCATTCAAAATGATAATATAAAACTCATTGTTTTTAAATTTGATGCGTGTGTTGTTGTTTTTTGTGGTATTTTCTGGTGTTATTAACTTATTTGGCTTGATTTTATAGGCTTTTTATATTACTCAAATAAACTAAATTAACCTCCCCCTTCTCGAACCTCCCTCTAAAACCTTTCCTGTTCTTTACTTTTAAAGCTCGGCAAGGCTTCCCATTCCAATTCCCCCCTTTCAAATTCTCTCTTAATCCTACCCAAATGGGAATGCTTTCAAACCGCTGTTGCCCAAAGCCTGCTTCCCCCCGAATCTCCAAATCAATTCCCCCAAATCCTTCTCCCCCTCGCTAAATCCCTCAAAACCAAATCTTAAATAAATAAGTTCAAATTCATCCTTCAATTAACCTTCCTCTCCCCCCTTTCTCCCTCTCCTCCATTTCCCCTCCTGGTCCCCTTCCCTAATCCGTCCAAATTCCTCTTTTATGACGGGTGGCTCTACACGGATTTTTATTTCTAATCTAACCTACATACCACTAACAAAAACAACATTAATACTCAATATTGGAGTTCCATTCATATTGGGTACGCCAGAACGACATATAAAGCTAAAAAACCGCTCATTCAGATACTATAAAACAGTATTAACGAATATGTTAGCCAAAGCAACGAACTCCTGCAATATACAAATCACAAGATACAATTTAATATAAACAGAAATAAGGCGAATAATAATATCACCATCAAAAATAACCCCATGAATTTATCAGGAACGGCCTTCAGGAATCCGAATAAAAACAGGAAAAACCACTCAGGCAATATTTTGTCTGATGTTTTAAGTGTGTCCACAATAACTCAAGACTCTTCGTGGAACACGAAATATCAATTTATGAATATTACGTACATCATGCAAAATAATATGAGGAATGCTAAGAACATGTCCCTAAGGTAAAACCACATGCAAAAACATAGTCGTTCACAATAGAACGCGAACCTATCACAGAAAGCGTCTGAACTCATAAAATAATGCAAACAAAACAGGTGCAAAAACAACACTAAAATTAGGACAAAAGGCAGCAATATGTGCAGTACATGCAGTTTAAGTAACGTAAAATCATTGATAAATTCACTACCTCATATTCAATAACACAACCACTGCCCTAAAAGTGGGACTGTTGCCAATATATTACTAAAAACTGTTAGACCTCAGTATGACATCATGGTGCAGGGTAGGACATATCCTATAAATGCGATTATTATTATAAATATGAACAATATAAAACCTACAAATCAAACTAACAAATGTGTGTCGAATAGTATTACCAAAACGATACACTTAAATATGTGGACATATAACAAGAAATATAATAACGATGTGAAGCATATATGGACACTACGTATTACGAAACCGAGGTCAAAATCCCATAGAAATAGGACAAAATATCAATTTGCGCATATAAAACAACTGAAGAATAGCCATGCTAGACAGACACCACATATTATTTGTAATGCTATAAAAAAACCCAAACTAAAACCGACACCATAAATCCTGTATAAACAACCTGACATTAAAAGACCCTTTCTTTTTTCTCCGCTTTATTCTTTGATATTGTGCTATTCCTTTTTACTTAAACAACTCCACCCTAACCGAACCACTCTTTCCCCTCTCAAAACCCTCTCTCGCCTCCCAAAAAATCCTGCCTTCCCTCCCGTGTTCCTCCTTCCGGACTAACTCCTCCCCCGTGCGTTGCACTCAATCTTGCCCCCCCTTAAACGTCATCTGCCAATCCCATCAATGATTCCCTCCCTCTTCCTTCCCACCCAAACTCCAAACCCTTCCCCAACATCCATTGTTTTTTCTTCTCCTAAAAACCTCCCTTCCTTCCTCTGGTCCAAAAGCCATCCCCCCTCCCTCGGTCGCCTCCTTCCATCCCCTCAATCTGAAATCAAACGCCCCTCTCCCGCTCCCTCCTCCCTCTTCCCTAACAAATCTCCCCTCAACCCCCTCCAACCCCTCTCCAATCTGGCGGGTGTCCCCCAAAATCCCCTTCCAAAAGCCTTTTTGCACATAACCTGTATATCTTTTCTGTTCACGCTACCGAGACAAATTCTAAAACATTAAAAGGTCTCGGTCCCACCGATTTCACTCGAAAAGCCTTCTGGCCCCGCCTTCTCCACGCCCGGCTTCCCAAAATCTTCTAATTAACCGAATTGGTAGACATTACTCTATACTCTTATATACGCATAACTTTTTTGCACCACGATACAATTCCCTTTAAAACAAATCAAATAAATCCTAGTTTCAAACAAAATTCTCCAAAAACTGCACTCAAACGGGCAAAACTGCAAATATTTTCAAAATGCAGTGCTTTGCTCCCTTTTTACATATCTAGTTTCCTCTTTTACTGGTTGTTCTTCACATATATTTGTTTTTTTGCACATTTAGGACGGGTTTATTGCTTCACGTGGCGCCTCGGTTTAATTATTTTTTTCCAATTCTCTGACAGGTTGATAAATACAACATGTTGTTTCTTGGTTTAAATGGGATACTTATTTGGTTGAATGTTCTTCACATAAATATAATTTTAGTAAAGTATTCGTTTTTTATATTAATAAATAATATTGAATATTTAATAATATTTTTATATGTGTGCTAGACGTAAAATTCATTAAAGCGGCGGGATCCCGGGGATTTGTTTGAGTTTTTGGGGCGGGATGATTTGGGTGGGTGACGAGGTACTTTTGGGTTAGCAAGTGTATTTGGGGGAGGGACACTTGCTGTTTGTTGTTTGTCTGTTGGGGGGTTTATTCTATATGGAAGATGTATTTTCTGGATTTATACTTAGGGGAAATACCCTTCGAATTGAAGAGAGTTGCAGCTTCACAAAAGGTTCCTGATTTGAAGAAAGGTTGGTCGCGTTGGTGATCGGTCGGGCCCGATTCCCTTTTAAATACGCGGGGACACCTGGGTGCCTCTATCTTCAACGGGTAACAAAATGGTCTCCAAAACCTTTCAAAACTCCTTTTACACCAGACAACAAGAACATTTCACTTGCTTGGAATATATTTTTATAAATATATTAATTACTGCACGTTATTTTTATTATAAAAATTGGTGGGCAACAATACCTATTTAATTTATTGTTTTATCTAATTTTTCGTATTTTATATAAATAGTAAATTTTGATTATAAAATTTACAATGTCAAGCGTTTCGCCTTATCATGGTGTCAAAGTTAGTTAATTTTGTGCATGTAGGTATGTGAATAAATATAATATAATATAATATATAATTACTATAATTCTATATTTGCATATACCAGATGGTGTTTAAAAACAAATAAAACATGTATATTTTTTTATTGGTTATAGTGGGCATTAACAATTTAATATGATGATTGTATAATATTTAAAAGCATAGAAGTTACCGCAACGGCTGGCATCCATTTCTGACTGATGAGTTATATTTTATTTATTATATGAAATATGTCATGTATTTCTTGGTAATTTCCACACCCATTTCATAGCATTAACAAATATATCTAATCAAAATTATAAATTATTATTATCTATTCCCAAAATTTGGTAATATGTTGTTTTATAAATTAACTAATATAAAAGTTAAAAACATATAAAAAAATTAATATGAATAATAACAATAGACTAAACCTATAATGCACAGGCCAGATTGCGGTTTATTTACTCATAAGTGATCCTTGCGTACTAACATTAATATTCTATTTGTTTTTTAATTAAATATATAAACAAATCTGCTTTACAACGATTTTAACCCAACTAACGAACTGCAATTTTGATGAACAATCAATCTAATGGCAATAAGTAGACGATGAAACACATTTAGTATTAATGCTTGTTAACCTGCTCGAACCTTTTATTATTTCAATGATTATAGTTCTTATTCTATATAAATAGATATAGTATTGCCCCAATCAAACATACAATTACATATTTTATGTTCTCTTTGTAAAGGAGAGTAGGACTTGCCCTATTTTAATTTTTTAATTTTTATTAAAATTTTTTTTTAATTCATACTTTATTTTTTTTGTTTTAATTTAAAAAATTTCTGTGGAACACTTTAATAATTAGTTAACAAATTACTATGCTACTATATCTTTGAGATCGAGGAACTTTATTTAATTTTAGAATTATTAAATTTTAAATATATATACAAGAATAATCTTAAATAATTTTCTTAGACGAACGCCTTTAATAAACGCACTTAAAATACGACAATTTTATTAACAATATTTTTATATTTTTAAAATTACATTCCTTAAAATAATACTTATGGATTATGTGGGTTTACTTTTTATATAACAAATATTAAATATTAAAGTTTTTGCATTAATTGCTTTTGTTTAATCACTGACTTGCTCTAGACTAAGTACATTAATTACAAATTATTTTTGTGTATTTAATATTCAAATAAAAGCTTTTACCTTGCTGTTGATATCAGTTAACTAGCTTAATTTTTAGATATTCCATAATATTCATTTTGCTGCACGCTCGATAAATAATTATTTATTAAATTAATTAAAATTATCTTACTATACTTGTTTGGTACATATATAACAACTGTTACATCTATAGTTAAATATTTAAACATCAAGCGAAAAATATTAAACTACACATAACGGTTCAACAAGCTTTAAATTTATGGTTTTAACTGCTAGGTTTGGTATATTAAACTAAATATAAAACAACAAATTTAACACTTAAATATAATACAAGGCCTTTTTTTATCACATACAATAAAATTTTAACACAAAATTTAGATACATAATACAATACTACGAGATTCATTATTATAAAATAAATATTAAAATGATACGTTACTTTCGTTTAGATTCTTCTGTGTACGCATCAGCGATATTTGTTGGGGAATTTGGGTTTTAGTAATAGTGCTGGATTTTTAATTTTCGGATTACTTTTCACCCTCTGTACAGAACCATACTCTCTGGGAAATGACGAGGAATTTAATCTATTTTTAATTTTTAGCTTATTTTGCCCGTCGAATAGGATATTCTTTCTGGGGGATATCTTCTGGGAATATTGGAAATTTGCTATTTAATTTATTTTTTAACTTTTTATTTATTTTGCTTGGTGTAGATGAGAGTACCTTTTCTGGGAATATTAGGGTATACAATCTATTCTTTAGCTTTTATTTGTTTTGCTTGCTGCAGATAGGGATGTGCTTTCTAGTTTACTTGACGGGTTGGAATCTTAAATTTTCTGTGTGTGTGCTTTGTAAAATATCACACCTAGTTTTCCAAATTCTTGGGGGAGACGCAGACACCGTTTAAATATAAGCCTTATAATTTAAGTGCATTTTGCTTGTTACGGATGAGGGCATGCTTTCTGGGGAATATTTGGGATTTATTTTATTTTTTACTTTCTTGCTTGTTTTTGCTTGCTACATACACAGCCAGGAATGTTATTTTCTGGGGTATGGGGGAACTTGATTTATTTTTAACTTTTGTTTGTTTTTGCTTGTTACAGAGATGAGGGTATGCTTTTCTAATGGAATTCGTTGGTTTCTGGAAATACCGAGGGGATTTATTTATTTTTGATTTTTAATTTATTTTGCTTGGTACAGATAAGGGCACACTTTCTGATGAATATTGGGCTATTTTTCTGGGAATATTGGGCTATTTAATTTGTTTTTAGTTTTTTGTTTGTCTTTGCTTGTTACAGACGAGGGCACGCTTTCTGGGGATATTTTGCTGCTTCCTTGGACACCCGGGGGATTTATTTATTTTTAATTTTTTTAATTTATTTTGCTTGTTACAGGCAAGGGTGTGCTTTTTGGGAATATTTGGGAATTTAATTTATTTTTTATTCTTTATTTGTTTTTGCTTGTTACAAATGAGGGTATGCTTTCCGGGGATATTTGGCTGTTTTCTGGGAATATTGGGAATTTATTTTTTTGTTTTATTTGTTTTTGCTTGTTACAGGCAAGGTATGCTTTCTGGGGGATATTGGGTTGCTTTCTGGAAATGCCCGGGGGATTTATTTGCCTGTTACAGATGAGGGTTGCTTTCTGAGGGATGTCTGATTGTTTTCTGGGAATACTGGGGAATTCAATTTATTTTTTATTTTATTTATTTTGCTTGCTATAAACAAGGGCACGCTTTCTGGGGGATATTGGGAGTTCAATTTATTTTTTTATTTTTATTTGTTTTTGCTTGTTACAAATGAGGGTGTGTTTTTTCGGGATATTTAGCTGTTCTCTGGGAATATCGGGGGAATTTAATCTATTTTTTAAATTTTTTGTTTATTTTCTTTGGTACAGATGAGGACATGCTGCTTTCTGGGGGATATTTGGCTGTTCTCTGGGGATATTGGGAATTTATTTTTTAATTTTCTATTTATTTTGCTTGTTACAAATGGGGCACACTTTCTGGGGGATATTGCGCTGTTTTCTGGAATATCGGGGGATTTAATTTATTTTTTATTTTATTTATTTATTTTGCTTGTTACGGATAAGGGCACGTTTTTTGGAGATATTGGGGGAAATTAATTTATCTTTTTAATTTTTGTTTGTTTTCGCCTGTTACAGATAAGGGCATGCTTTCTGATGGATATTGGGCTATTTTTCTGGGAATATTGGGCTATTTTTCTGGGAATATTGGGCAATTTAATTTGTTTTTTTAATTTTTTATTTGTTTTTGCTTGTTACGGACGAGGACATTACCTTCTGGACACGATATTGGGGGAATTTTATTTTTGTTTATTTTTTTAATTTGTTTTTGCTTGTTACAGATAAGGGCATGTTTTCTGAGGGATATTGCGCTGTTTTCTGGGAATATTGGGGGATTTAGTTTATTTTTTTAATTTTTTGTTTATTTTGTTTGCTACAGATAAGGACATGTTTTCTGGGTGATATTGCGCTGTTTTCTGGGGGTTATTGGGGAAATTTAATTTATTTTTTAATTTTTATTTGTTTTTGCTTGTTACAGATGAGGGCATGCTTTCTGGGGAATATCTGATTGTTTTCTGGGAATATTGGGGAATTTAATTTATTTTTTATTTTATTTATTTTGCTTGTTNGGGAATTTAATTTATTTTTTAATTTTTATTTGTTTTTGCTTGTTACAGATGAGGGCATGCTTTCTGGGGAATATCTGATTGTTTTCTGGGAATATTGGGGAATTTAATTTATTTTTTATTTTATTTATTTTGCTTGTTACAGATAATGGAACGCTTTCTGAGGGATATTGCGCTGCTTTCCGGGAATATTGGGGGGAATTTAATTTATTTTTATTTTATTTATTTGTTTGCTTGTTACAGATAAGGGCATGCTTTCTGTGGGATATTTGGCTGTTTTCTGGGGAATACTGGGGGAATTTAATTTATTTTTTAATTTTTATTTGTCTTTGCTTGTTACATATAAGGGCATGCTTTCTGGGAAATATCTGATTGTTTTCTGGGAATATTGGGGGAATTTAATTTATTTTTTAATTTTTATTTGTTTTTGTTTGCTGCGGAGGGGATGTTGCTTTCAGTTTACTCAACGGGTTGGAATTTTAAATTCTCTGTGTGCGCAATTTGTAAAATATTTCACGTAGTTTTCCAAATTCTTGGGGGAGACTCAGACACCGCTCAAATATAAGCCCCACAATTTAAATAATACTGGGGGAATTTAATTTATTTTTTAATTTTTATTTGTTTTTGCTTGTTACAGATAAGGGCATGCTTTTTGGGGAATATCTGATTGTTTTCTGGGAATATTGGGGGAATTTAATTTATTT